>JANCYU010000068.1:0-148994 GCA_026122205.1 Galdieria yellowstonensis
AACCCTAATAAACCCTAATAAACCCTAATAAACCCTAATAAACCCTAATAAACCCTAATAAACCCTAATAAACCCTAATAAACCCTAATAAACCCTAATAAACCCTAATAAACCCTAATAAACCCTAATAAACCCTAATAAACCCTAATAAACCCTAATAAACCCTAAATAAACCCTAATAAACCCTAATAAACCCTAATAAACCCTAATAAACCCTAATAAACCCTAATAAACCCTAATAAACCCTAATAAACCCTAATAAACCCTAATAAACCCTAATGAACCCTAATAAACCCTAATAAACCCTAATAAACCCTAATAAACCCTAATAAACCTAAGAAAACCTAAATAACCCTAATAAACCTAGTAAACCTAGGAAAACCTAAGAAAACCTAACAACCTTGTAAGTCTGTCAGTTTCTTACCCGCCTTTCTAACGCATCAATCCGATGGCGTCGAAAAAATCATTATTACTGTACTAAGTGTGCCTGTTTCTACTTTGTCGTAGGTGCTTACTGCTCTTCCTTTTTAAGTCAGCTTTATTTTTCCAACCAAGTTAGACTCGGTGGTACTATAGTTGCACTATGCTTGAGTGGATTAGTTGTACCTCTCAGACTTTTATGTGATGGTTTCTTAAACAATTGCCGTTACTCATTTTTTGGCTTGCTTTCATTGCAATACAATAACTGTAATGGCACGTATTTATTGGACCTTTTTATTACAAGGCGATTACTTTGAGACGATGAAGCTAGTTTAGCGTGGTATGTATCTTAACCATTGTAAAGATTTCGTACCCAACGCCGTCCTAGGTTTGTAAAGGCTGTTGCAGTGTCATCTTGCTTGGATACCCATTGATGCTCGTCTCGATCGAACAATTCCTCGTCTAAACTTCACTAAATTGGCTTAATGAATGGTACCTCTTCGTCAATGTGTTTTAACCATTTGCGGCGATAGCAGCTCCCTTTTGTGTGTACAAACTATATAGGGTAAGCGTTTAGATAGCACTTTTACCTTAATTCTAAATAGGTTTCTAGAGTTGCATTTGTCAAAGTATCATTGGTTGTTTCGTAAGTAGCACCAGGAGCTAGTTGAGCCTAAATTGAAATCCATTGCTGCAAATCGTTGGGACGGTTGCCATTACTATTGCTTTTTGGTCAGGTGAATATGTTCCAAAGCCTATATTGTCATTTAATCATTATGCCTCTTCATTTTGAGTAGACAACTCTGAAATGTCGTGCAATAATCGTGATTTAATTAAAAAAGGGCCTTGATAATATTTAGTGTTCCATGCTTTACTTTGTTGTAATGCTATAATGGTTACTGTATCGTAAGCTGGTTTATTTCCAACAACGTCCAATGAAAAGGTAATGCTGACGGTTTTTGCATGATTGAACTAGTACAGTTCAATGTAGCTTTTTGTGTGCTTTTGAAAAATTTACATTTACGCTACACCAATTGTTATGTTTTTATAATGTGCAGGGTTCCATTTCTATAATTTAATTTGAATATAATTTTTACTGAAGCACAAGCATATCAAATGAAAAAAGTGACATTTGTTGGACAAATGGCTTACACGAAGAAACAGTGGGGTCTCTAAACGGTTGTCATCAATTGTTAGAACTGGCTGAGAGGTTTCCATTATGAAGGGTTATTTTCGTCATTACGATGCATTACAATGCCTCTAGTGTCAGTGAAAGCTTCATTCTCATTATTAAAATTCCAGGACTCTGAAAAGCAATGAAGTAACCACGAATTGATTATAGTAAATCTTGGGTGCCCAACAGTGGTGGATAAATGTAACTTATTGAGTCAACAGTTGCCCAACAATCCTCAATTTGATTTTATCACTCTGGGTTCATTCATGATTGAGCTGCTGGAGTGCCTTGTAACTTTTGAGTGATGGTTTTCTGCTGAAAGGATCGCCATGGTCGTTTGTTTCTGTAATTTTATTGTAGTACAATACCTCTAATGCCATGCACTCATTAGGCTTCGAAATTGCAAGTTGAAGACTATGTAACAATAAAACAGCCTTGGCATACTTTAAAATGTACTTTGACTACTGTTAAGCTTTTGCGTGGAACACCATCAAAAACCGATAAAAGCTTTTGCTGTGTTAGCTCGTTTGGATACCCACTGATGCTCGTCTCGCTTGTACAATTATTTGTCTATACTTTACGGCATTGACTCAGTGCATGTACTTCTTCCCTAATGCGTTTTAACAATTTGTGGCTACGCCATCTTCCTTCTCTTGTGCTTCATAAACTATACAGGGTAAGTGATTTCTATGTTACTTTTATCTTAATACGCGGTCAGAATTGCATTTGTCAATTTGTCATTGGTTGTTTCTGTGTTGCACGAGGTGTTACCTGTTTCTAGACTGTTCAAATCCATTGTTCCGAGGCGCTGAGATTGCCAATGCTATTTTTTGTGATTTAATTCTTTATCAAACCTATTGTGTCATTTAATGGTCATGACTCTTCATTTTGAACGGACTACAATGGAATGCCGTGCAAGGACCGCGATGTAATTTAAAAAGTGCCTTGACAATACTTAGTATCCGGTGTTCAATTTTGTCGTAACGTTATAATGATCATGGCAGTGTAAGTAGGTTTGTGTAAAACGTTGTCCAATGAGAAAATACTGGTGTGTCTATGCATGATTGAACTCGTATAGTTCAATGAACTTTTTTGTAATGCTATTTAACAATTTGCGTTTAAGCTACATTCTTCTTTATGTTTCTATAATATGCGCATTGTTCCGTTTTCTATAATTTAATTTGATTGTAATTCTAACTGTATCACAAGCGTAGCAAAGGACAAAAAAATCAATGATTGAAAATTGCCTTGCACGACGAAACAGAGGGGTCTCTAAACAGTTATAATCAAGTGTTAGAACTGGCAGAGAGCTTTCCATTAAGAAGTTTTTTTTTTGGTCAATTTGATGTACCACAATGCCTTTCGTGTCATTGAAAATTTGACTTATTACAAATCCAGGGATTCTGAATAGCAGTGACGTAACCACGAATTGACTATAGTAATTTTTCTGTGCTCAATACTCGTGGATATATGCAACTTATTGCAGTCGAAGGCTGTTTGGTTGCCCAATGATTCTTAATTTGATGATACCATTCTTGGTTCATTCATGACTGGGTTGCTGCAGTGCCATGAATGCCTTTTGAGTAATGGTTTTCTGCTAAAAGGATCGTCGCCATTTTTATGTTTTCCCTTTAATTTTAGTGTAGTACAATATCTGTGGTGTCATGTGATCATAAATCTCTTTATTACAAGTCGAAGACTCTGAAATAATGAAGCTCCCTTGAACTAAACGAAGATGTACTTTGTTAATCGTAAATCTTCTTTGCCCAACACCGTCGTAGATTGATACGAGCTGTTGCTGTGTTGGCTAGTTCTGGTACCCATGGATGCTCGGTTGGATCACATAATAATTTATCTATCTTGATTGGATTGACGCAGTGCATTGCATTTTTTTTCTTCATGCCTGTAACCAATTTGTGGTCAAACCATCTCCTTTCTTATGTATTATATACTATAGAAAATAAGGTTTTCATAAATTGTGCTTACCTTGATTCGAAATGTGTGACATGCGGCGCATTGCTCCAAGAAGCATTGGTTGAATTGTTGCACACTACGAATCAGTTATTTTTACACAGTTCTAATGCATCGTTGTCAAAAAGCTTAAGTGAATTGCAATTATGAAATTTTTGATGGTACCACTGTTGGTTAATGCACAATCGAACTAGTGCAGCAACTTGTACTCCTCGTGTGATGCTTTTGCTTGGTGGATAGCCATTGATCATGCTTTTTCGTACTTTTACTGCATGTAGAAGCCATGTGTAGTGGCATGTTTTTATGAAGCCTCTTTGTTACAAGTCGATGAATTTGAAACGTTGGACCAGCCTTGATATGACTTAAAATATGTTTCGATTATTGTAAAAATTTTACGACCAACATCGTCGTGGATCGCTACAACCTATTGCAGTTTTAGCTCGCTTGGATGCCCACTGATTCTGGATTTGATCGTACAGTAAGCAACCTATGCTTTATGGGATTGACTCAGTGCATGGTAACTATTTCTTAATGTCTCTGTAAATTTTGTATCTACACTTTTCCTTCTCTTGTGTTTTATAAACTATAGAGATAAGCTTTTTTAACTTTATTATTACGTTAGTTCTAAATGGCTGACTAGAGGATCAGTTGTCACAAAAAGCATTGGCTGTTTCGTGACTTGGACGAGGAATCAGTTGTTTCTAAACAGTTCAATTCCATTGTTGCAAATCACTGTGATTGCCATTATCTTTGTTTTCGGTTTTACGAATGTGTTACAGAACCTGTAGTGTTATGTATTCATTATGCCTCCTAGCCACGATTCGACCGCTCTGAAGTGCAAGGTAACAAACTTGATATATTGAAAATTGTACCTTAACAGTGCTTTGTATTCCTTGACTAACTTCGTCGTAACTCTATACTGGGTACTGCAGTGTTAATTGGTTTGTTCCAAAGATGTCGTTTGAGAAGATACTGCTTTTAGTTTATGCATAACTGAACTAGTACAGTTCAATGAACCATTTTTGTTATGCCTTTTAACAGCTCGCGTTTATTCTACCTCCTTTTGTTTTTACAATTTGAGCAGGGTGACGTTTCGATAATTTAATTTTATCATAAAAGCAAAGAACAAAAAATCAACGTAGAATCGTTGCTTGCACAAGAAGGCAGTTGTCTCTATCTAGACAATTCTAATAAATTGTCCAAATTGCCTGAGTGGATTTTTAGTATGGAGGATTCTTTTTGTCATTTCGATGCATTACAATGCTTCTAGCGTTTCGAAAAGCCTACGTCTCCTTATTAAAGTCCACAATTCTGAGAAACAGTGAAGTAACCACGATTTGACAATCGTAATTACTCTTTCCCCAACAACCTCGTGAATACATGCAAATTATTGCAGTGCAAGCTAGTTCGGTTTTCTAACGATTCTCAATTTGATAGTACCACTGTTATTCTATGCATGATTGAACTGGTTCTCATTGCCTTGTACCCTTTTCGTAATGCTCTTCGCTGAGAGCACTGGCTTTTTTGAGGTCTTTTTTTAATTTTATTGCAGTACAATCCCTGTAGTAGCATGTAATCAGTGAGTTTTTATTGCAACTAGAAGACGTCGAAACAGTGAATAAGTCTTGGTATAACGTGAAAAGTATTCTGACGGTAGTAAATCTACTGTGCCCAACACCATCGTAGGTAGATTTAATCTATTGCAGGGTCAGCCAGTTGGGTCGTCCAACATTGAGAAATTCGACAGCACCACTGTTGGTTTACGTATAATTCAATTGCTGCATTGCATATTATCAAGTTTTTAACTACTTGCAGTTGCATTGTATCCATTTGTATGTTTTTATAACCTGAGACGTGCCACGTTTTCATATTTTTCTTCTTGCCTTATTTCTAATTGCGTGACAAATGGAGCATTGGACAAAAAATATTGGTTGAATCGTGAATTGTACGAGGAAGCAGTTATTCCAAGACAGTTCTAATCTGTCCTTGTATATCGCCAAGAGAATTGCGACTATGCTTGGTTTTTGTCACTTCAATTCATTACAATATCTCTACAGTATTGAATACGTTAGGCCTCTTTATTACAAATTGCAGTTCAGCTTTGTTCCTTTTTATGTTTTTATGCAACGAATAGAGTATCGTTTTTACTGTTTTTTCTGCTTTAATTTCAAGTGATGGACAAGTGGATCTTTGGACAAAGAAGCATAAGACAAGTGATAAATTGCACGCGGAAACGTCTATTCCTTGACATTTTGCAATCCATTGTAATAAATAGCTCGGTAAACTGCTATTATTAGAGCTTTTTATCATTTGTATGCCTTACAATTGCTCTGCAGTCATTCATAACGCTTCTTTATTGCGAGTCGACTACTCGGGCATGCAGTATAGCAGCCTTGATGTAACATAAATTGCTCTGACAATAGTAATTATCCTAAGCCCGGCACCGTCGTAGATCGATATAAGTGGTTGCAGTTTATGCACGATGCCAAGTTCGATTGTACAATTTTTTGTTTATGCTGGAGTGACTTGACAAAGTAAGCTGCGTTTTATCTTGGAGCTTTTTAACAACTTGCATTTACGTCATCGGCGTTATGTGGCTTTTATACGTTGGATGTCGTTCCTTCTTTATCCCTTGTTTTTGCCCAAAATTTTCAATGTGCAACAGTCAAATCAGTGGACAAAAGTACGATGGTTGAATCGGGACTAGCAAACGGAGGCAGTCGTTTCCAAATCGCTGTACCCTGTTCTTTGAAATCGCTGAAAGGATTACTATTATTGAGATTTCCTTTATCAATTCAATGCTGCATTCTCCCAGGCGTGATACTTTATAGGATCGTTGAATAATTTTGTAGTTTCCTATATAGAACTTGTCAAAGAATGGGAATGTTTTTTACATACTATTGTTTGTGCAGTTTAAGTTTTTTTAACAAGCCAAAGTGCGCTTAGTCCCATTGAAATTTCAATCAGCTGTACTTGTAGGAAATTTGATTGGTTTCTTGGGTGTGCAGCTGCGATTCGGCTGAGCATGATAACGGACCTTTTTTGTTGTAAATGACTCTATGTTTCAGGTACATTGGCCAAACAACAAGGACAACAAGTCTTCCATTGTTCATCCAATATACCGATTCTGGCGAGCCTCGAGCAGGAACTCCATCCACCAACTCGAATACGCATCAGCCATGAAAGACTTTTGCTATATTCAGGATAGTCGAGGGAGCTATCACGCAACAATGCACTACCGCTTTGTAATGCATACTGACAATATTCTTGCCATGTATTGGTTTGAGTCATTTTGCCAGTAGTTAACCATTTTTGATGGATAACCTGTTGCACTGCTCGTTGCAATGCCTTGGAACCACGAGGTGATCTTTCAATCTCCCTTACCGCCGAGCTACCCAATCTCCTCAACAACCAGGCTTTGGTATTTTTCACCCATGTACCTTTCCGAAATGTAGGTATCCATTGACATAATTGACTAATCCATGTACGCATACTAGGACCTTTGGCCCATAAACGTGCCCGGCGTCCTGCTATAAGTGATTCCACACTAGGTATACCCAATTCAGTATACAAAGCAGGAATACTTACTCCTGTGTGTTTCGCATGCACACCTACCACCATTCGTAAAGTTTGATTCAATACCAAACTTAAACGTTTGGCATATAGTTGATGCATACCCCACCATTCAGAGCCCCAGAGCAAACTAGGTAGCAAACAACTCTTGACAACACGCAAACGGAGATCCATTGGTATCCTACTATTACGTAGAAATGGAGTTGCCATATGAAGCTTTTGACGATAACGTTGGATTTGACGTCGCACCGTAAATCCTTCATCCAAATTACAATTCAAATCGATACCTAGATAACGATATTCTTCGACAACAGGTACGTCTTTGCCTTGTAATTGCCATTGCCTCCTTCGAACTTTATCTACACATCCATGAAAGACAGTAACACCACATTTGGATGCACCAACTTCCATTTCAAGTTGAGTTAAATATTCACTTACCTTGCGCATGGAGGCTTCAAGACAATGTCGGCTAGGCGATAACAATACCACATCATCGGCAAACATCAATCCAGGTAATCGATTCTCTGTACTACCAACCATTGTACTCTCAGGCATGCCAACCACTCGAATACCAAATGGTCGACATTGTTCAAGTAAATCATTGATAAACAGATCGAATAGTAATGGAGAGGAAAGATCACCTTGAAGTACACCTCTACAAAATGAAAAGGCAGGTGAGAGTGTATCAGATATCCGTGAGAATACCTGTGTCCATGAACTACGATAAAGCCCACCATAAAATTCCAAACATCGACCTCGAATGCCCAAACTTTCCAGTTTACGAAACAAGGCTTCATGAGGAACTCGATCAAAAGCTTTACGTAAATCGATGAAACATGCATAAGTAGGACGCATCTCCTTGTTCCATCGTCGTTGGACACACTCTACCAAAGCAATGACTTGTGCTGCGCAATCCTCGCGTGTACGAAATCCAGCTTGTTCACGGACCAGTACATTGTATTTTTCATTTGCGTAACGAATGCGATTGGTGACAATCGCACTCAACAGTTTGACAATGGTACTGATGAGGCTAATGCCTCGATAATTGTTCATATCCTTCAAATCTCCCTTTTTCGGAATGGAAATAAGGAGAGATGAATTCCATGAACTTGGAATCTTTCCGCTTTGAAAGATCCAATTGAGCAAGCCAAGCAGCGCTCGGCTCATCGGATGTTCCATCATAGATGAATTGTGGAATTCTTATTCTTATGGAGATGATGAGTTTGTTGAAGTGGAAGCGGTAAGAAAAATCAGCTTCCAAAACTCCATAGCTATTTGATCCTTACAAGCAACTTTACCATGCGCAGTGAACCAAAAGGAGCACAACTCGCGAAGAAGGTTATGGTGTCATCGATAGTAGAGTTTGTAACGCCACAAGACAACGGGTTTGCTGTGCTGGAGATAAGAATAGTCAGGAAAATTGCAGGTTTACTTTTCTGGTATTGTCAAACTTTTTTGGCTTAATAAGGCTGCAATTTTTCCATATACTTTCGTTAATAAAGTCTACCATTTTAACTTGAAAAAGTTCCAAGTACACCCATACGCGCTTAAAGGCACTGAATGATACTTGAAACCTTGTCAAGTACACTAAACTTGCAATCTCTACGAGCAAAAACAGCTATTATAGGTAGGTATGTACAAGGACGTGACCCTTTTTCAAGTGCTTCCTCTACAGGTACCTTGGTACTCTGCTGTTACTTTTCAACCATTGCACTCTTCTTTCTACACCACGAATCTGTACAAATATACTTATATATACGCGCACAAGTTAGCAGTTGAAGATGCGGAGATTGGCGGGTCATGACAACGCTGTTGTGAAAGGAGCCTTTCACCCACTACGAAACATGGAATAAGACTAGTACAAAACCTCTGAAGAAACCTCTGAAACATTGCAGAATAAATAGTCTTCACGCTTTGAAAAGGCAAAACACATGAGAGATACCAAAAAGAGTGGCAAAGGAGAGGTCAACTTCTCACCACCCTCAATCGGTTGGAGCCATTTGGTGCTGATCACTTTGGTGCAGTATTGCCAGTGCCAGTAGAAGAAACATAACAAGTCCAAACTTTTTGGACTCTCCTTTGATTTCTATCTAGACTTGCAATGTAAATAGAACTGAGAGTATCAAGTTACCCCTTTTTGTCGGAAGAGAGTGACAATGGGGTTGCGTTACCAAGACAGCATGTCTAGGCACTCGGCGACACAAAAAGAGAATGACTAGGGCAAAATGCTGAGTGTGATTCGATAAAGAGGAAACATGTGTGGCACTGGTACTGTGGCAAACGCTGGTTCGTCTAGCCAGCTGGTCGTGTCATTGTCTCCTGCGAGGTTAGCTCCGGTATAACAAGGCTACCAAGCCATCTTGGAATCGTGCAGACTTTATATCGACTGGTTATTTTAAAAAAAAAGTAACGCAAGGATGGTTTGGCTTTCATCTTGGCGTTTTTCCTCTTTGGTTGCTTCTGCTCTACTGCGGCGCTCAGGGAACCTAGAATGAATTCGAACCAAAAGAGCGAGGTTTTGCAATGACAGAGCGATAAGGAAGTTAAGTGGACAGACATCTCTTGTTCTTTTCATTGCAACAAGTGCAACAGAGGTCCTCTCCTGCCATAGGACAAAACAACTTGTCACTGAGTACAACGTGCATCGGTACATTGCTTTCTACCATCACATACTACTGATGAGCTAGTACAATACAACAATGCCGTACGTAATCTCGTTCGCATACCTCAAATATTCTACTGCAAATAAGCTTTGGTGGCAGAGGAAGCAGCAAAGTACGATGCCCAAAAGTCTTCACACTGTTGGCTGTTGAGGAGACAAGGCAGAAAACTTTGAAATTGAAATATTCAGGTCGAAGAAACTCGCCTCGACTTTCAGCAGAAAATTGGAGAAGTCTTTGAACTCCCGTCAATGCGAGGAAGCAGAAGAATTCGTAGCAAAGTTGGGTAGCTTGACGACAGTCATCAAACTTTCCAATCAGATCGTGAGTTGCTGTCCTAGTCAAGCTGAAAACTATCAACTACTTGTTCAGACTACAAGTGAAGATAACTTGAACAATCCTCATATGGAATACAGCACCACGTATCTCAACTAAGAAAAAGTGTGAAATATAAACAACAACGTCACTTTTGAGACGAACTTGACGGCGGAGCAGAAAACAAAACTACTGCGTCTGCATTCACTGGGAGAACCCTTTTCTCTTTCAAACCCACAAACGCGCATAACAAGTTGTTTCTTTGTTCTGTCTTCAAGTCTATGTACGCAAATTATAACAACCAAAGAAATTGTAGGCCTTAAGAAAGACGCAAAGGTCTTTGGTTTTTTGTGGAGAGTCCTAAACTGGACTCAGTGACAGCTGCCACTGTTCAGCAGAGACTTGTTAACCAACAGCTCTGGCCGTTTACAGATTCAGACAGACTTTCGGAAATGGATTTCAAGTATTAGAGTATAGTGAAATTTGGACTGTACAGTTTGCTGTCTTTCAACAAACAACAGACTACTACTTTGTTGTGCTGCTGGCACCAACAAGTTCCAAGCTGTAGTTACATCTGGAGAAAAGGAGTAAACAAAGTTGAGAATGTCTTATTTCTAGGTGACAGCAGAACTCGACTTTGGACCGCACTATGAAGAATAAGCCTCTTATTACAAAGACAAAAACAAAATGTGACAGAGCCAGCTCAACTGCTTACTTTCGCCAATCAGTCGCGCAGTTTTTATGCTCGTTTCTTAAACAGCGAAAATTCGTGTTGTGTGTCTACTTTTGCTTTGGTGTCACCAACGTGCAGCAACACTAGCAAATAGAACAAGTGCCCATTCAATCTAGTCAAACACTTTTTGTGTACGGAGGGCCTGGATGAGTCCCCATTTTCTTAGAGTGTTTTGAAGTTTCTTTCGTAAGAAGTGACTGAATTTCCTGGTATAGACGAATTGCCTGCTCTGACTCGAACTTTGAAAGTTGTTTCCAAACAACACGTCCTCGACTGTGATGGTGCCATAAAGGATGATAAACTTGTCTTATATATAGACTCGTACTCTTGGAAAAATTCGAACAGTTTGCTTCAAAATGTCTTTCCGTGACTGGCTTTTGATCAAGTTGATGCGGAATAGAAAAGTGTGGACAATATATTTCAAAGAGGAGCCATCGTAATGAGTTGGGGTAAACGATCCACATGAAATGAACAGTCTCAAGGTACCTGAATGGGTTGACAAGATTGTTTTTTAGCATTAGAGATGAAATGGCAATGACTGCTTGTGAACGAGTCGGCATGTATGAATACAGAACTTCCTTCCTAACAACTTTGTAAGGTAAAGCTTCTGGTGCTGAAATCTTGAGATAGTTGGTATTTTATGCATAGTCCTTGGAGGTTCAGACGCGTATAGAGGGAGAAATTTTGTAAGGTTACTAATTTTGGATTTTACTTTACAAAAGATACATTGAAAAAGAAACACCAATGCATTTTATGTTAGCTAATCATCCACTAATGATTGAGTATGAGTTGGGTCGTCATTACTCTTCGGAAAATGAGCTCTTTCGAGTTTTCAATGATCATGAGAGATTCTGAATAACTCTTTCAAAGATCCAAGTGAGTAAACAAGCATATGACACTATGTGATTAATACGTGACAAATGTTATATCATTAAACGAACTGAGAAGTACTTGCTGAACGAGGTTCGTGAAAGCACAGGCAATGCGTGAACGTTTCGAACGATAAAACGATATAGAAAGGATTTCCATTTCTCGAAGGCAACGTTGGATTATCATTCAACAACAAGCACCTGCACAGAAATTGAAGTTAACCGACAAAAGACGATACAATAACCATCGAAAAACAAGTAAAGAGTGATATGCAGCTTCAGGAAGGCAACTTTGCAGAAACTATTGATTTTGATTGCTACCAAACTTCCACTGTACTTTGGAAAGTAAAGGAGAATTACAAGAAATACTTAGTTTTAGGACACTGTGTAGCTCTTTGCATACAGATCTCGACTCAAACTGGCCTAATGTCTCGTTTAGTTCCCATATTCTTTTATTCAAACGTTTCTATAACTTGCTAGTGTTTCTTTTGAACAAGTTGTTGTTTAGGTACACGCTGCTTCCATTGTTGTTGTCACTACTTGGAAACAACTTGGTATTTAAACAGCAATGGGGTGCGGGAAAAATAGAAACAATTGCTGCCAAGTCTTCTATACGTACAGAATCTGTTCAAGGAACGATAATCTCCCTTTCTGATGTGCTCCGCTCCAACTTGTGTCTTTCTGGTCAGACTATGTTGAATGTTCACGTTAACGTGGAAAATCAGTATCTTCTAGTTATTGTCGACCATTGGAAAGCAACCTTCCGAGCAGCACCTTATCTTTGAAACAACGCTTTCGAGGGACAAGATGCACAATTTTTTCCGCCTGGGAGCCTGTTTTAAAAAGAAATGTGTACAAAGTGCTTTTACAGGATTGCGAGGTTTAAAGTCAAGAAAGAGAAACAAGCTTGACCATGGTGCACTCCTATTATACAAAAGTAAATCCGAGTATTTCCAAATATACTCTCTTCAGAACATCCGTTGACTAAAGAATTAAGCAGACTGTGTGGCGCTTCAAAGTAAACGGAACACCTCCACTTGTATTTCTTCCATACTGGCCATACAAATGAGAGGATTTGTACCTGCAAACTTTGCAAGCTACTGTACTGCTCTTCGAAACTGCAAAGTTACTGAGAACACCACACAATTCGCGTTCTTCGACCTCCTCCTTTTCTTCTTGAAACAAGCGGGCTATTTAATCACCTCAGCAAATAGGGAAGGACAAATGACTCTTTGACCGGTTTAAAGGCAAAGCAAGCAAGATCAAAGCCGTAAGTGTAAATAGTCGTGAACGATAGAACAGAGACAACACCAGGAAGAGACTGTCTTGACAAAATAGGACAAACAGTGCAATATATCAAGTTTACGTGCCAAACAAGAACCCGTCCAAGTTCATATCTGAGCTATACGTAGCCTTGAATAAAAAAGGACCTCCTTCGATCTTCTCAACTTGTACTAAGCGTTGCTCCGTAAAAAAATGGCAAATTACAAGTAATGTTGTCACTGACAAGAACCCGCCCTTCCTCTTTTTCTAAAAATAGAAAAGAAGAAAAAAGATGGCCACGTGGAAGCAAGGTGAAAAGAGCAACGGATACGTACCCTCATGTGGAATCTCTAAAAGCGGCACCATCACCAAATTTCCCAATCATTCGTTGTTTGTTCGTGTAGTTGTTTCGTCGGAGATGGACGCGGCTTCCTCAAGGGAGGAGAGAGCTTGTGGTGTACATATGGAGTGGGAGCAAGTGTTTGACCCAGTAACCATGAAGATCAACGAAAAATTTAGAAATATCTGGCTCGACGATTTACCCAGGCTGGATAAGGAATGTTCAGAAACTAAAGTTTCTGAGTTCCTTGGAGAAAAATTGAGGGTGGGAAGCGAAGAAGTTTCTACAAAAGACTTATCACTGAACGCCGCCTCTTCAATCTTGTTACCCAAAAAGTTCGATGAAGACTTTCCTTTGAAGAGTTGTGGCAGTAAAATTTCAAGGGTTTTTTTGAGAGAGGATCTGATAACACTGTGGAACGCACTGGTGGATGGTGAAAACAGACGCAAATTGAATGTTTTATCTGCAGCTAGTGGGTTGGGCAAGAGTATTTATCTTTATCTCATAACTGTTTTTGCCCGACATTTTAAAATACCGGTGCAGTATATCGGAAACGTATCATCACTGGTTGAGGATGAAACTAACCAGGAACGTGTTGTGAAGCGTTACCTGAGCATGCTATTATTTATGAATGCACAGAATTCAGCTGTGTTGAATCATCGCTTTCAGCCTCTTAGCTCTCGCTACATGTCACTTGAAGCAGCGGCTCTAAAAGAGGTCATCATCTACGCACTAAAAACGGGTGACATAGAGCTATGCATCGATATCAGAGAAAATATTATGATGATAGGCTCTCTTAATTTATTGATTGTCGACGAACACAATGCTCTTTGGCAGCAATTTGGCAATGATGCTAATAGTTGGCCGCCCTTCTTCAAGTTATACGCCCGTCCAGTACGGCACAGTACTGTAAGTACATGCTCTTTGTTCCTTCTGATCATTAACTCTGTATAGCCGTATTGTAAATTTGTTATCGCAGGTTCTCAGCTTCATGAGTTCGAAAGCAAGCTACCTAGTGGGTACGAAGATTCTATGAGCTATGTTGAACCGTTGAGTAAAGAAGAATTTGAAATATGGGAAAACTTAAGTGATTATCCTTCCAACTTCAAGGATAAGAGGAACGAGGTAATAGATTTGACAGGCTTAGTTCCTCGCATGATAGCTCTTCTGGTCAATTTTGCGAATACTTTTGTCGGTTTTAGCTTTGGGGAATTGGTCACAAAATTTACCAAAAGAGTTTATCGAGATATGAAAAAAAGACACGATGCATATGTCAACTCATTGAAGGAAGAAGAAAAAGAAACGTTTTATGACATGCTCTACAAGCTATTTCTTGGCAGGCAAACTCCAGCAATTACATTATTTGATAGTGCCTATCAAGATCGAGGGCTTTTGATCTCGTTAAATGATGAAAGTTTGCAATTTTACAACAGCCTAGCCCGTGACATTCTTTTTGAAACTTTTTCAAACTATTATTTTACGAAAGATCGTATAGCCGAGGTATCTAACAAGTTTAAAAAGGCCCGAATGGACGGTCGTGATGGAGGTGAACATTTTGAAGAACTTTTTTTGGATTTATTTCAGTATTATCGTCCAGTTATCGAGGTTTATTCACGTCGGAACTATCGAACGATCCATCTAAAGTCCAACCGATGGCTAATTTTTGACGGGAAGAAGCTTATGCCGTCACGTTCCAATATCGAATTTAGCTGTTGGATAAAATTCGGGGCAAATTATCCTCGATTAGATTACGCCTATGTAGATATGACTGACGACGGTAATTGGATGTTGTACCTCATTCAAGTTTCTGTTTCATCTTTTCCAGCTCATAACACAGGCTCAGCACAGTTGGAACGGTTGTTTAAGAAAACTGATGGAACTGTTCAACTTGCTTCGTTACTAAATTCGTTCTTTGCTGAGGTTTTTGAAGTGTCGCCTGTGTACGATGCCAGGGAGAAGATAGTGAACTTTGAGGTGACAGACTCTCAAGGCATATCTTTTCGAGACCGAATATCTATTTTGTATGTGACTCCATTGACAAGAGAGGACGCGAAAGCTGATAGCGCTCCAGATTTTGTAGAGTTTCTTACTTTTGACAACTTTCCTGGTTACATGAAGTCTTATATAGATGTAGGGCGAAGCGTACGAAGCAGGCGCAGCTCACCAAGTCGAAGTCCTGTCAAACGGATAAAATCTGAAGGAAGTTGAGAGTTGAATGTCGATGTATAGACGGCCACTAACGGCCACGACGGTCCGCAGTCTCGTAAAGAAATGGCTCACTGCTTGTATGAATTGATCACCTATTATATACACTGGAATAAACAGTCTTTAAGTTGTTTTCTCGAACCCGAGTATTGATCAATTATTGATTGAAAAAGTCCTTAGGTAATGACTACACCAAAGCTTCGTTTGTTAGACAAAGAAACGCATTGAGAGTTCACCGTCCACTCATGCATATTAAGGCCGATCAAGACCATTTCTTGACAGTGTAATCTTTCCGCATCTAAAATACATGATTCCTTCTTTGTTGCTTTGTATGAATGCAATCGACACAATGAATTTAAGCAGTTAGCGCTTCCATCGTAAAGGAAATTGGCAATGTTCTTGCGTCAACCGGCCATAAGAACGGCACTTAGATACAAAGGGCAAGTAAGGATACAAATATTGAAATCAGAGAAGGTTTGCGCTTTTATTTTTTTACAGCAACTTCATAACATCTATACAAAGCTATCTATGCTTGTGCCCGGTATCCACTTGAAATGCAGTCTCGATCCTTTCAGGCACGTAACACAAATTAATAAATAGTCGAAGAAGCTTCAAAGATGTGTCTAAAGCACTCAAGCACGAATCTCGCCAAGCTTTAGAAGCCTTTCACACGAATAAACAAGGATAGACATTTTCGATTCTTGAGGCACAACTTATGAAAACTTCAAATAAGTAAAAACACGAATTTCGAAACAATTCCCTATCCAACGTATGTTGGTAGATACCGGATAAAAAGTCATCTGGGAATGAAGTCTATTTGATAACTGCTTCTGAGAATTCACCAACCTACCAAAAACCAAAAATAAAACGAATTGTTTTTCCTGTCTTCTATTGTCAGGGCCGTAAAGCATTCGCAAATTTGCCACCTTGGAGAACTTTCTTCTACTCTTGTGTTCGTGTTCCACTGTCCTTACTTCTTAGGGCAGTATCCATTCTGATTGTATTCGAATAGTCTTACGCAACCTTTTGTCAAGTCTATGGATATTGTACTCAGACTTCCTAGAGCGAAAAAGGCAAGCAAAACAAGAAAATGTTGTGTGACATGGGACAAGCTGTTTTTGTTATACAAGTTTTACAACTTGCTACCATTCCTACTCTTTGAGTGTTGTGGAAATAAAACCATATTTTGGTTCATTTGAATAACTGTATATTCGGGGACTCCGATGCCATCATGCGTACACTAGAATGGTGCAAGGAATATTCCATGTAGTCTACGTGTTTAAGGAGGGCATAATATCTAGCAAAAGTAGGCCGCTCTTTGATTGTAAGTTCCAGAGTTGGATGGAGTATTCTGAGATGCTACTCCCACAAGCTCCTCGCTGCACCTCTGCCTGTATTGAAACTTCACCGTTAAAGGATCACTATGTTCCAACAACCAATACTGGAAACTTTACTTGGTGGTTCTTCTGGTTGACAATATCTCTTGAAGGGAGGCATTGTCAAGACGGCAACTACAAAAATAACTAAATATTTATATACGGGGCGCTCAGGGAACCCAGAGTGAAACCGAAGCAAAAAAGCAAAGTATGGCTATGACAGTGCGATAAGAAATTTGAAGTGTACAGGTACAGGTGTCTTTTATTCTTTTCCATTGCAACAAATGCAAAAGTGTTCCGCTTCTGCTGCAGGACAAAACAGACTGTCACTGAGTACGACGTGCTTTGGTGGAGTGAATTCTACAAGCACATCACTACTGCTGAAGTAGTACAAGACAACAATGCCATACCCAAACTCGTTTTCGCCAACGTCGAAGGTTCTACTGCAAATAAGCTTTGGGGACAGAGGAGGAAACGGAGTACGATGCCCAACGGTCTGCACTTAGTTGTCTGTGGAAGAGGCACAGCAGAGGAACTTGAAAATGGAATATTCTGTTCGGATTTACTGGACTTGACTTCCAGCGGAAAGTTGGAAAAGGTTGTAACTCTGCCGTGACTGCGATGAAGCAAAAGTATTCGTTGTACAGTTGGATAGATGGACGGCAGTCATTTCGGTCGCCGATCAGACTGTGAAATGCTTTCTTCAAATGTCTCACTTTGACACTTCCAGTGTTACGAAGAGCCAATGGCTTTTACCTTTTCCCTTGAAAAATTCTCTCCGGAAAGTCAAATTGAAAACTATCAACTACTTGTTCAGAGTACTAGTGAGAGTAACTTTAACGATCCTAATATAGATTACAACGCCACGTTTCTCAACTAAAAATGTCGCTTTTTATTACTGAGACAAGCTTGACAAAGCACGAAACAATCACACTACAGCGTCTGCATTCGACCCTCGCGGTTGCCCACTGTGGTGAACGATCCAAATGAAATGAAGAGTGTCACGTACGGTGATGACTTGTCAAGTTAATTTCTTAGCATTCATCTGGCTCCCTTATACTGGAAAACTCCGATGAAAAGTTTGTGGATAAATTCAGCAAAAAGTATAACAGCAGAATACTCTAACTGGAAGCATTTGCAAAAATTTGCGTTTTATAAAAAAATGACTGGAGTTTTCAAAGAACCGCTGCAGTGTTGATGTATCTGAAGCTCCCTAGAATAAATAAATGAGTAACGAAAAAGACACTGCAAAAGTTCCACCACGAGAGTTGCACATAAAAGGTTTAATTTGAAGCAAACAGTCTAATACCGTATTTGGTGGGTCGCACGAAGACTTTATAAGGCAGAATACAAACTGTCCACGAAAGCATCAAGTAACATTCCATAACACCTTGACAAAATACATAGTGTTTCAAGACATCTTTACTTTTTCCTGTAAATTTTCAATGTTAGAAACTACTTGTTGGTTTCCTTCATTCTTCGTGTCTGAAATTCTACCAAAGAAAAGGACAATTCAAACACAGAATTCAGATATATGTATCATCTTGAAGAGGAGTGCGACCTTAAGATGAATGCCTTTTTCTCTTTGCATCACCACAATGTAAGATGAAATATGTTAGCAGCTTGTGGATTTGATATTGCATGTATCTTAAAAGATATCACAGACGGACTCTATGCGAATGAAAGTGTTGTCTGAAAGTCGAATTTTAAAACGATCATACAACATCGAGTTTCGTAAAGCTCATGCTCAATTTTTTGATCGCATTTTTTGACCTCAGTGACATTTCTAAGTAGAATATCTGCTCGAGGACCCACGCTCAGTCTATTATCACGCTCCAACTTGTGCCTTTCTGGTTAGATTATATAGAATGCTCAGGTTTACGTGAAAAGTCAATACACTTTTGTAAGTGTCGACTGTTAGGAGCAACCGTACCCAGTCTTTGAATTTACGTTTTCATGTGGCAAGATGCATATTTCCTTTCCCGTAAAGGCTTCAGTTTCCAAAAGCAATGTTCACTAAACACTTTCACATTATTGCTAATTTTTAACGCAAGAAAGAGAAACAATCTTGACCACTGGTTTATCATGTTGTACAAAAGCGAATCCGAGTGTTTGCAAGTAAGCATCTTTGAGTACATCAAACTCTTCATTGCGTTCTTTAAAAGAAATGCTTATGTATTCAACAAGCACTAAAAATACGGGTGGACAAGCGACTATATGACTGGTTAAAAGGCACAATATGCGAGATCAAAGCAACATTGTGAGTAGTTGTAAACGATACAATAGAGGCAATATCAATAAGAAAAGTGCTTTGAAAATAGGCCAAGCTTTGTAGAAATCAATTTTTCGTGTAAGCACGGACTCGGTGCAAGTTTGCGTGTTAGTTATGAGCAGTCTTGACGGGAATAAAACGACCTCCCTTTATATTATCAGCTTTTACTAATCGCTACTCCATAAAAAGTGCCACATTACCAGCAATTTTATCACTGAGAAAAAGCCGCCCTTGTGCTCTCTTCTTCTAAAAATCGAAGAAGAGGAAAGAGCCACATGGAGCCAAGATGGAGCTTGGAGATTCCGCCCTTGAGTGAAATGTTATGAAATTAGCGCCCTTTTTTTGGTTCGACATCGATTGTTTGTTCGTGGGGATTGTTTTGTCAGAGATGGATTCTCCTTCCTCAAGGGAGGAGAGAGCTTGCGGTAAACATATGGAGTGGGAGCAAGTGTTTGACCCAGGTACCATGAAAATTGACAGAAAGTACGCCAACGTTTGGTTGGAGAACGTTCCCAGTCTGGATGTCGAGTGCTCAGAAACTAAAGTTTCTGATTATCTTGGAGAAACCTTCAAGGTCGGGGACGAAGAATTTTTTAGGAGGGACGCATCACTGGAGGTCGCCTCTTCTATTTTGTTACCCAAGAAATTCGGTGAAGACTTTCCTTTGGAGAGTTCTGGCAGTAAAATTTCTAGGGTGTTTTTGAGACCGGATTTGATAGACCTTTGGAATGGTCTAGTGGATGAGCGAAACATGCGCAGGTTAAATATATTTTCTGCTGCTAGTGGGTTAGGCAAGACTATATATCTTTATCTGATCGCTGTCTTTGCCCGATACTTTGAAATCCCAGTGCAGTATATTGGAAACACGAGAGATCTGCTCGGTCAAGAAGGTGACGATCGTTCGGTTGCTCGCAACTACGTCGGAAACACGGATCGATGCTCCACAAAAGGTTGGACGATAAATTGGTTGCTCGTCAATGTGCGGCTACGTTACTTTTTATGAATTCGGGAACCTTGGACAGTTTAGGACCGTTTTACTCTGGGAGGCCTCGCTATAATTTCTTGCAAGGTGACGCAATAAAATTTGTCGCATATTACGCTTTCGTGAAGGGTGACCTTGTACTGTGTGATGAACTTCGACGAAATTTTATGAATATGAAACCAAGAAACCTCCTGATCGTAGATGAACACAATGCTTTTTGGCAAAAATTTGGCAGTGATCCTAATACGTGGTTGCCTTTCTTTAAGTTTTATGCAGATCCAGTAGCACATGTTACCGTAAGTACATGCATTCCCTTCCTTCTGATTATTAACTGGTGATAGCGGGATTGTAAGTTTGTTATCGCAGGTTCTCAACATCACGAGTTCGAAAGCAACTTACATAGTGGATATGAATTTTCTGTACAATATGTGGAACCATTGAGCCTAGAAGAGTTTGCAATATGGGAAAACTTACGTGATTATCCTCCCAATTCGAAGGATAAGAGGAATGAGGTGGCAGATTTGACCGGCTTAGTTCCTCGTATGATAAGTATGGTGGTCGATTTTGCAAATACTTCTGGCGGTATGAGCTTTGAGGACTTGTTCTCGAAGCTTCGTGATACAGTATCTGGAGCTATGGAAACGAAACATGATGAATATGTTGAAGCATTAAACAAGCGGAAGAAGGAAAAATTTATGAAAATGCTTCACAATCTATTTCTTGGCAGTGAAACTCCTAGGATTCGGATATCTGATGCTGCGTATCGAGATCGAGGTCTTTTAATAGCTTTAAATGACGGAAGGCTACAATTTTACAACAGTGTAGCACGCGATATTCTTTTCGGTACTTTTTCGCGTTATTATTTTACGAAAGATCGTATTGTTGAACTGTCTCAGAAGTTTAAGGATTCTCGAGGAAGCGGTGATAGTGGTGGTAAATATTTTGAAGAACTGTTTTTTGTTTGGTGTCAATGTGAATATCTTCAAATCACGCTTAGTTCACAGTTGTACAATAGGACGATTCGTTTTACATCCAACGTTTGGTTTAGATTTGATGGGAAGCGTATCTATCCTCCTCGCTCAACATTTGATATTAGTTGTTGGATACGTTTTAGCGAGAACTACCCTCGACTAGATTATGCCTACGTCGATATAATTGGTGATCGATGGATATTGTATCTTATTCAGGCATCTGTTTCATCCTTTCCAGTTCATAACAGGGACTCAGCTCAGTTGGAACTTTTGTTGACTAAATCCGAAACGTGTCAACTTGAGTCATTGCTAAAATTCATTCTTTGATGACGCCTTTGAAGTTTCGACCGTCGTTCATAGGAAAGGAAATATAGTTAACTTCACGGTGACAGACTCTAAAGGCACATCTTATCGAGAACGAATATGTATTTTATATGTAACTCCATTAACCAGAAGTGAAGCCAAGGCAGACAGGCTCCGGAATTTGTAGAGTTTCTTACTTTTGAAGACTGTCCTGGTGACTTGAAGCCTTATATAAGGCAGAAGGTACGAAGCAGGCGCAGATCACGAAGTCAACGTCCGGTCGAGCGGAAAACATCTGAAGAAAGTTGATTGTTGAATGTCGATGTACAGCCACCGCTAACTGTCCACAACAGAGGAGCATCTCACCTAGTATGTACACTGGAATAATCAGTCTTGTAATTGTATCCTCGAAACCGGGTATTAATGACGTATTGTTCGAAGCAACTATTAAGTAGTGAGTATACCAAAGTGCTGTTTGTTAGGCAAAGCAACGCATTTGGAATGCACTCTCCACTCGTACATATGGAGATCTATCATAAAGAGCATTTCTTGACCTTGTAATTTTTCCGCTCCGATATTCATGAATTATTCTTCTTCATCGTTGTGTATGAGTACGAGTGGCACAATGGACTTTAGAAGTTGGCGTTTCCATCATAAAGGAAACTGGCAATGTTTTAACGTGTACAAGCCATAAGAATGGCACTTGGATAGAAAGGGCAATAAAGATACAGCTATCTTTGTATTTATCCAATATCCACTCGAAATACACTCTCGATCCTCGGTGGCACCACATAGTGAAAGGCAATAAACAGGTGTAGAAGCTTCAAAGATGTGCCTAAAGCACTCAAATGCGAATCTGGTTAGGCTTTAGAAGGCTTTTACTGGAATAAATAAGGATAGACATTATCGATTCTCATGGCACAACTTGAGAAAACTTTCAAATGAGTGAAAATACGAATTTCGAGAAACGATTTCCTCTTCAACATTTGTCGGTAGATACTAAATAGGAATTCATCTGGCAACGACATATATGTGATAAGTGCTTTTAAGATTTTAGGTACCTTGCAAATAGCACAAATAAAACGAATACCTTTTCCTGCCGTCTTTTGTCCGGAAAAGCTTTGTCCAACTTTCACCATCGAGAACTTTCGTTCTCTCATGTGTTAGTGATTTAATGTTCTGACTTCTGACTCCTTAGAATGGCTATCTATTCTGATTGTATTGTGACGCAGTTGCAAAACAACCGCATACAAATCAGTTTGTCACTTCTTAGTCGCAGTGTTAAAACAAAAATTGATAGCCCAATGCAACCATTTTTCAAGCCTTTTTTAGAGCAGAAAGCAATCAAAACAAGAAAGGCTATTTGACAAGACACAAATAGTTTGGAATTTATGAAGTTTTACGTCTTGATATCATTTCTTCGTTTTGAGTTTTGTAAAAACAATATCATATTTGATTCACTTGAATGACTGAGTATCCGAGAACTCCGGTGCCATGAAGCGTACACTCGAAAATACTACAAGGAATATTCCATACTGTAATTGTTTGAGGAGTGCTTCATATCTCATAAAAAACGTTAATATTTGACTTTATATTGAAGAGTTCAATGGAGTTTTTCGAGATGCTACTATTCTTCACTCCTAGTTGTACCTCTGTTTATACTGAATTCTCAATCGTTGAAGGTAATTTCCAACAAACATTGTTAGAAACTTTAGTTGGTGGTTCTGCTGCTTTTCATTGTTCTCCGTAAGAAGGCATTGTCAAGATGGAAACTATAAAACAGCTACATATTTAAATACAAGGGTCTGTTCTGATGCCTTTGAATTGTGTCAGCTTGTGTCTTCAAAAAGTATAAAATCGAGAAACAGCACACCATCGGACACGACAATAGCTTGAGGAACTCACTTTGCAATGAACTTAATATACAAAAAGCTATTACTTTATCCTTTCAAATGATCGCAAGCAGATATACCAAACTAATAGATTCATATATTTTATAGACTTTATCCTCAACTTTCGCTCCTTTCAAAAACAGTGAAAGAGATACTATTTACTACGAAACCTCGAAACTGCTCCAACAGCACATTTATCGTAAGAATCGTTCAACAGAACAAGATGACGTTACGAATAACTTGCATTCATCTTTACTAGCAATGCCAATCTGTTATGATTGTACTCATTTAGGTTTGTACATGACCGATGAAGCTGATTGGACCAAATGATAAAACAAACGAAATAAAATGAACCCAAATGTGGTCTGTAGCGCGACTGAATCCCTTCAACCAGCAAAAATTTACTGTACAATACCTCCAAAGACTTTCACTTTGGTATCTTGACGGCTTCAAGCCTCACGAAAACTTTCTGGATGAGCTTCAGGTAAAACCAACTCTAAGCAGTGTTCGTCGGTGCAAGACTACTTGTAAATTTTGAGAATTCAATAACTTGCTATTATATTTGATCCCTAGTTCCAGAAATCTAATATGCAGCATTGAGCATTCTTCTCATTTATGCTTCCGGCAACTCAACATTTGCGTCGGTGAATAGCCGCACTACCGCCATTCCGTCTTCTATTTCTCTGGAACTCCACTGCGTCGTGTTTGTTGTGAATTTTTGTTGCAAGGTCTCTACATAAGAAAACACTGGACTTGGTTTATCAAAATGACAGGAAACTTCGTATCTTTTTGCTCCGGATAAATTTTTATCTCCTAGTGGGTTGTTAGCTGGGAAAAGGGTTGGTTTACAGCTGTTGCCTTACTTGAGGAGGAACCAAACGTCCTTTCTTCGTACTAGTCTGTTTATTAGGCGGACTCGGGAGAAACTTTCGTGGTGTTTTCCACTTGAATGTTGTGCTTTGTCGCTCATAGTGGGGTAGGCTCTGAACCAGAGGGGCTTCTCTTTGGGTAGAGAGACGGACAGTGAGAGAGTCGTTCCCGCATCCTCATGGGGAAATGCTTCAAAAGGCACTGTCGCATACGCTCACGAGAATATTTTGACTTTTTGCTTGCTCTTGAGCTTGTGTTCGCTCACTTGGACGGAGAGAATGATCTCTCGCTACAGCATTGATATTGTAGGTCGTCAAAGAGACGTTCTGTAGTGACAGATGCATTTTACGAACTTGAAGGCTGTCTAAACTCAAACACAGACTACAGACTTACTCTGCTGTGTGCTCCCAATTTATTTGGGTCTGGAAAGACCGTGCTGGTGATAAACTGTCTGACGTTGTTGGACTCTGTTGGTGTGAATTGGGTTGCATTGCAAAAGCCCTTGCCTGGTCTTTCCCCTGAGCAGTTTCTGGAGAGGATGAAAAAGGCTTGTTTCCTATATGTGGACTTATCCCTGTTGGATGACATGCCACCGGATGAAAGAAATCTCGATTGGGCGGTGTTGTACTTTATCATCAGAGCTGCATGTAGGAAAATGGCTCTCCAAGAACCAGATCCAGTTGAGGTTTATGAAGAGTTTCAGATGCGATCTGCAGTTTTTATTGAGAAGATTCGAGCTCTCCTAGGAATGCCACCTGATCAATACCTTCTCGTTGGTTTTGATGAAGTAGGAGTTTTACATTTAATACACAGTTTCTTTGGTTTTGATGATTCTAGTGATCGTCTTGGACCTTTTAATGACTTTTTTGGTAATGTTCGTAAATTGTGTAAGCGGCCTCACTTTTTTCCCATTGTCGTTGAAAGGAGCGAAGGCATGAGCATACGGGATCATGTTGGTGATGTATCAAAAATACTTTTAAAGTTTATACCTCTTTTCCCGTTAGACCAAACAAGCATAGAAGAACATTTGGAGAAAAGCACTTTTGATAATGCACCGGTGTCAAGTTTTCTCTGTCACCACGGTTTTTCTATCAAGGATTTATCAGAGTTGCTAATAGAATATAGCGGTAGTGTTCCTGGGTTGCTCGTGCGAGCTATTGGCATTATTTTAGAGTACGCCGATTCGAAGCCCCGTGGATCATTGAAGGGGGAGATTGTTGAATCGATTCTAAATGATCCAGAGATTGCTATAGAATGTGTCACTGTATATTTACCCTTCTTGGAAGGGCTTGGTGACGAACAAAACATTACGTTGAAGAAGCTTATTTTGTCTCATTTGTGCTTCGTACAATTTACCTTGAAGTACATGGTGTTGTCTTTAGACCAAATGAGTATAAGAAGGTTGTCGTGAGTAGGAATTTATTGTTAGTTGTTATTGGATATTTTTATGATTTTATATAAAAGATTCGTTGAAAACGTAATGTCATCGAAAAAGTCGAGAAGGACACATAATAAAGCCATGGTAATATCTATTCCAGGCTACCCAATATCCCTTGTATCCATCTCTTCCACTGCTTGACTTTAGGAGCTGTCGACTTTATTGGAAATACATAACTTTTGTTCTTTTCAATTACATAGTGGCACTGGAATCACTTTCATTGTCACTTGCACAGAGTTGTCTTCTTAGACTCCCAAGTGAATTCCAGTCACCTAGAGCAACGAGGAAGACATTGGCGTAGTGAGGCTGACCGTTTCCTTTCTGCCTCAGTTATATGGAAGCGGGAAGTCGGTTTTCGGCAGATACGTTGAGCGTTTCGTATACGCAAATAAGGAGTGCTTGTCGCAAAGAATAGATGGTATGCCTGGCGTCCACCGGGACCTAACTTTGGAGAACGGTCTGTGGACGCCTTGATAAGCGGAACCCTCTATGTTTTTCTGGGTCTTGGATACTTCTCTAGTACAGAAATCGAATTGGAGACGACACTTATTAAGAGGATTTGCGAAGAAGCTGTTTCCCGTTGGCCAAATAGTTCAACCCTGCTCGATGAAGTTTGCAAGTCTTTCGACGAGCAAGAGATGTGGATTGAAAAATTATTGCAAGTTACAAACAAACAATACTTGTTTCTGGTTATTGATGAAATCAGTGATTTGACCTCGTACAAATTCAAATGCTTTGTCGCTATATACTCTGAAGACCAAAAGGAAACCCTTGTCTTTCGTTCGTTTTTCAGGATTCTTTCTAGAGTCGTTAAGCACCGGCGTATCTTTTGTGTTGTAGCTGGAAGAACAGAGTCAGTACTGAGTCGAACAACAGGTGAGGCATTGGCCTCACGTCAAGAGCTGAAATTTTGAGTCTATTTTCAGAAGACGTAGTGAAATCGTTAAGGAACAACGCGTAGTGAGGATAGTGAGCCCATACTAAAGATATTATTTCCAAATCATCCAGAAGGACCTGAATGGTTTTGCAGCAAATTCATACTTACTCTGGGGGAATCTGTATGTATCTTGTATATACTTTGAAAGAATTGCTATGGTTGCAGGAGATTAGCAAAGATTGTGATACTACCGAGAACGATATGGAAACATTGATAACGTCAATATCCATGATGAACTCCTTTGTGTCTCTAGCAACCATGAATGCAGTATGCTGTCAGCATGTATTCTGTAAGTTCGTTTTAAGTAGAATTCATTTGTAGACATAAGCAGGCTCAATGAATTGCTTTGAGGTTGCCAATCTATTTGGTTTTTCCTCAAAACTGTTTCAGTGGAGGAGAAAGAGGTATCGGAAATGCTTGTCCTATTTGCTAAGTTGACATATCCAAAGTACGCATTGCCTTTTATTCAGTGATTGTTCTGGAAGCCTACCAACATTTTATTTCCATCCACTCGTTCTTAGGACGTTTCTTGTCCTCGAGGATAAAAGTTTCAAGCACTATTTTCGCTTATTCTTTATGTTCGATGGAGTTTTTGTGTACAATTGGGAGATTTGAGTATATTTCGTCAAATTTTGGATAGTGAATGCTTAGGCAGTTTAAAACATGATCTGGTGATTCAGTTGATTCTAGCGTGTAACGCTTATAACAAATGAACCATGTAGTAGAAACAAATCGTACTTGGTATATACGAAGGCATTCTATGAATAATACTTGTCGAAGGATGGAATGTATTTGCCTTCAAGGGACGGTTAAGAGGGACTTAGAATTCTTATTCGAATATCCAATATTAGGGAGCGTTGTTCAGTCGCGCAATGTTAGTGGAGATGGAAACAAATTCTCCAAGGCCAACAACGTATTTGATAGGAATTTCTTTGTATTGCTCTTTAAAGTCCAGTCCTATGATTAGCCCTAATATTGTAAAGGAAGAAATTGCCAAGTTTTCGCAGCCTCTTTCTTCACAATTGGAGTTGGAAGAGAATCATATATTAGCAATTCTGTTTATTGTTATTAACGAATATAGTCCGGATATTTCCAGATAGTTTGCATGTAATCAAAATTGGTTTTTGGATAACAACTGAGTATATCGTGGGAGCGAAAACTTGCCGCTGAATTATCGCTCACTTGCTTCCGATTCTTGGAGTGAAACTGACATAGGGAAGCCCTCAGGATGTCAGTTGGTAGTTTGTTCCCCTTAAAATTTGAAAGAGTTTCTTGGCTGTACGACAACTGAGCACCTTAAATTCTCTTTGGTGATGATCAAGTCTAGTGGAAGCACTTTGAACTGGTTTGCACTCTGTTGGACAGCTCCTTGGTGGAATTGTTGAACCGAGTTTTGATGGAAAGAAGAAATATTCGTCCGAGGCTGAATACACCAGGACGAAATACGGATATATCAAGTTCATCTGCTGCCACTTTTGATTGGAATGCTGCTTTTTATGAGAACGGTGTAGTTTCTCTGAAGAAAAAGTTGCTCCTTGCTTGCGTCAATTATCGTATATTGGGCGTATAGATTTGGCGTCACCAACTCGAGATATTCTTATCAAGTCTGCAGTTAAGGATCCTTTTGTGAGAATTACAATTTCATCAAAATTGAGTCACTTGCTTCAAAAATAGTTTCACCTATTGCTTTGAAATGTTTGTTGTTCTTAATGTTTTGTGCTATGCAGTTGCTTGTAGTTTCTTTGTTTTGTGCCAAGAAGAAATCGCCTTTCAAGGTTTTTTGCCCAGTAAAAGTTTCTAGTTTAAAGAGAGTGTCAAGAGCACTTGTCATTCCAAGCACCTTTTTTGTAAAGCTATCGCTGAACAACTAAGTGTGATGTCCCTCTTGCAAAGAATAAAGATCAGCTGAAATCAACAAGTTTGGAGATGGAGTTAAAACAAGAACTGCGATAAAAGCATATCTCCCTAATAAAGAACAAAACGAGAAAGTATTTGCTGTTTTCTTTGAAACGTCCCTTTATCAGACACCGAGAAAAAAGCCACAAACTGGAAAGGAAAACAAAATGCTACGCAGCAATGATAGCCGGAAGAACTATCGCTTCTAGCAGTGAGACAATATTTCACTACGCCAACAAACTTATTGATCTGTCAAATGATAAAGCAGGCGTGCTCATGGACTCAGAACGATGATAAATGAAATTAGTGAAAAATAGTGTGCATATGTCCAATATTCTATCTTGCACTACTTCTTGCTAGAGGAACATGAAGAAATTGAGTGGAAGAATCGACGCAAAGTTGCAGTCAAAATTCGACGAGAGCTGACGGTTCAGCTTCGATTCGTCACTTCCCTTCTCAGCCATTCACTAAAACTATAAATGGCGCTTCACTTTTTCGTGTTCAGCTTTGTGCAACAAGAATGCAGAACAAGTCAGTCTACTTCATTTTATTGCTTGTCGTAGCAGCTTCTGGTACCTATGCTTCTCCTTTATTCCATACTTATCGTTCCTCCTCGAACGATACGATTGCTGCAGAATTGGAGAAGATGAAAAACTTCACAACTCTGTTGAGTCTAGCCAAAATTGCCAATCTGACTAGTACTTTTGAAAACGCTTCTCTTGCAGTTACGCTCTTTGCACCAACAGACAGCGGAATCTCTTCAACACTCAAAGCAGTGAATATTTCGGCAAGCGCCATAGAGAAAAACAGCACTCTGGTAAAGATGATACTCGAGTATCATGTCGTACCTGAGCCATTAAAGACTTCCAAATTCTCCGCTTTGAACTCTTACAAAACTTTGGAAGGTTCCAATATCACCGTGACAAAGAATAGCACTGGTACGTAAACAAAGATCTTTTTCGCCATGGAATATGCTCAACTCTTTTAGGTATTTTTGTCAATGGAGTTCCAATCATCAAAAAGAATGTGAAAGCAGACAAGTCAATCATTCAAGTCATCGATGGTTTGTTGATTCCACCCGGCATCGTAGTTTAAATGTGTTGCGTTTTTTTTGTTTTGTGAGTGTTTAAAAGTTGTTTGTCAAAGTTGTGTGTTTTATAGCTCCGAACATAACCCAACCTTGCAAGGCATCTTGAACCACAGCACATGGAATCATTTCTGTTTGGCATTACACTTTTGTGGAAACGAAATGACATTTGAGCTTTCAAAAAACTTCTCTTCAAACTCCAACCAGAGCAAAGTTACACAATCCAATTTTCTTAGAAAAACCCTATCTGGTCTCACAGAAACATCACATAACCTTGAGACCAGACACACATGTTTCGACTTTTGCACTTTTTATTACTTGAGTACACGATTCCACAGAATATGTTACACCTGAAACCTCACTTGTACTGTTTCTTATCCAAACTCGAGTAGTGCTACCTATTGTAGTTTTCTTGTGCAAAGGTTATAACAAGTCAAAGCTATTCCACTCTTGACATCTAGGACATCTACCCAACCACTTCACACAGTTCGATAGCCACAAATTCTACAAGCATATTTAGAATATCTAGTATCCATTCTCTCTTTATCACTATGTTCTTTTGTTTACAAGTCCGCAGTCTTGTTGGAACCTCGAAAGCAGCATCGCATTCGAATCTCCAAAAGCTCTCCTTTCCCTTCGGAATGGAGAATTGGCAAAAGTTGTGGAAAGTATGCGTGTCCAGCGAAACAGATAGAAAAGAACTTTCAGTCTCCCTTGGTTCTTCTCCTCGTGAATTGGTTCTTGTCAATATGGGTAACAACTTGGAGGAAGCTATGCAACTGGACCTTTCAGAGCACGACGACTCGATAGATAGCGTGAAAAGTGTATTTGTGTCTCCCATGAAACAACAACGGCACCCTCCTGGATTGGTTAGGGAAACAAAGGACAACTCGAATGTCCACTATCAAAACGATAAACAGGAAACTTGTCGTGAAGCCCAACAACACGTAGATACAAGCACTCTTTGTGTAACGACGGAAAACGGCAAAAGCTCCCACAGAGAAGTAGAAAGAAAGAGACGAATGACCATTGCAAGTAAGGTTGAGCAATTGAGAGGTTTGCTACCTTGTTTTCATCGGACACGAAAAGCAGATGTCGCTTCTACTTTATCCGCAACAGTGGAGTATCTACAGTCAACCATAGAAGAAAATGAACGATTGAAAGCACAAGTGGCGAAATTAAAAGAAGAGATGAGACAGTTGCAACAACCACAAGAGACGAATGCTGGTGACTGGAAACCAAAAGGAGACATAGAGACCTGTAGCGCTGCTATGAACCAGCAAGTTGTTTCTTCCTCTTCTTGTCATTATTACAAGGGACCTCTCAAGATTGATTATTCCTTTCCTTGGACACGATATATTCCACCGAATGCATGTAACTTGACGCTGGCAACTAGGGAGGATTTACAAAGGTCCTGCCAAATATTGCAATTGCTATCGACCATTAAGAACTGTTATGCTTTTATATGTGATATACGGGGTCATCTTGTGTGGCTTAGTGATTCTGTAAAGGATGTATTGGGTTACCAACCGGAAGCCTTGTTAGGTCGCGATGTTTGGTCTTTATTACATCCCGAAGATTTGGATGCCGTCTATCCTTTGGTGCAGACTTGGCACGAGGTTGGCTTTACTTCTTCAGTTCATTTACGTAGAAAGAGAGCGGATGGTTCTTATGTGGAATTGAAAAGTAGTTTTACCAATCTACTAAATAGTAATAATGGTGAAATAGAAGGATGTGTTTGTATGGAGACTATTGTCGAAGGTTCCTCCGATCGATGGTTGGAAGCTATTTACAAGTTGGACCTGAATGGAAAATTGACATATGCGAGTCCTTCAGTGGAGCGTATGACTGGCTATCGAGTGGACGAAATCATTGGCCGACAATATACTTTTAATGTTCACAGAGATGAACAAGAGTTGATAGAAAACAACTTGCGACGTATGATATTTGCGGACACTCCAATGAATAACGATGTAGAAGCACCAGATTCTATTTCTAGTCGTTTCAAGAACAAAGCAAGTCAAACGATGCTTTCTTGGTTTCGACGAATTGCAAAATCAGGAAATGATATTTGGCTAGTGTCGCTTACAGTAGCTTCCCAAGAGACGGATTCTTCTCAAGTCACTGAGTTCATTTCTATTGAGCACGATATTACGATGCACGTAGAAAGATGGGCTTGTGTGTTGGATAAAGTGAGTCGTAGTGATGGTTTAGGATGATAACAATCGCTTGTGGTTGCTTTGTAGAAACGTGAGATGTTTTCTGTGTAAAGAATGATAATGCAGAAGAAATTTGTTAGAAAATATGTATTGAGTGTGGATACAAGAAGGCAATGATTTGGTTCCAAAAAGTGAATGGCTACATTTAAAGCAGTTGCTTTGCTTTCCAAGGAACCTTTATCACCTCCAGAATCCTCGAGTGGATGAGTCGCTATCACTTGCACAGGTTAAAAGTTTTACTTGCTATGTTATGTACAAGTTCACATATCCTATCAAGGCTTATCCCCACAAGGAGCCAACTTCTCTCGGAGGAAATTTCTCGTTCGATTTTGGTTTCGTGGGCGTCGTCGATTTTTGGTTGTTTTTCTCTCCTTTGACCTATCCTACACAATGGTAATACAACCTTTTCGTGTTTAGCTGAAAAGTCTCAAAGTTTATTTTTTATAGAAAGGTTGGCTTCATCAGTATAGTATTGTTGGAAGAAAGATACCAACGGAAGAGGAACCTGAACCCCCAACGTATCGTCTGAAGATTTTCGCGCCAAATCAAGTCAACGCCAAGTCCCGTTTTTGGTACTTTCTACGTAAACTTAAACGAGTGAAGAAATCCTCTGGCGAAATTCTGAACATCAGCGAAGTGTTTGAAAGGAAACCGACTCAAGTAAAGAACTATGGAATTTGGATAAGATACAAGTCGAGGTCGGACACTATCAATATGTATAGGGAGTATAGGGACGTGACAATTACTGGTGCAGTAGAACAAATGTACAAGGACATGAGCGGGCGTCATCGTGCTCGTTGGAGTTCTATTTGGGTACTCAAAGCTATGCCGGTTGCAGCAAAGGATTGTAGACGTCCAAAGATAACTCAATTCCATGATAGCAAGATCAAGTTTGCTTTACCGCACCAGTGTCCGAGAGCTTCCAAAAGGAAATATCAAACACCGTTCAAAGCAAAGAGACCTACAACCATCGTACAATAAACAATTCGTTGCCTTTTTTGTGGAGTTGTCTATGCAAAGTCCTTGTAGTGAATGGCTATTGCAACGTTTAGAAGAACGAAAATACTGCTTGCAAGAAATAATATTGAACTGTTTGAAAAAGGATGAAAGTCTGAAACAACAGCTTTCATACTCTGCAGCACAAGTGGTCGAGCAACTTCAAGGCAACGCCGAACAACCGACGGAACAAGAAACCTTTTCTACTTTTTGTATTCCTTCAGAGTCCCTCGTATTCATACCAAAAGAACCTTGGGAGGACTTAAGCTCTGAAACCAACAGTATAGGACGTAAGGTGAAGGCCTTTCAAGTAACTCAAGTGGAGCTGTCAGGTAGTTTTCTAATCGTTGCTGGTGATAGTTGGGTTTCCTTTTGGTTGTTGCCTTCCAAAGGCGAACTGGGAAAACTTCCTCACTGTGATCAAGTAAAGCTTCTGCCTTCTCATTGGAAAGTCTTAAACTTGGTATTATCCCAAGACGAACGATATTTATTGATTCAAGCTTGTGACCAAGTTACGTACACTGCTTGGAAAGCTGAACTACTAAAGGAGGAGGAGACTTTAACTGTTCATAATATGTTGTTCTCCATGAAAGACTATACTTTAGTCAACTCTTTTTCCTTTTCACTTCCTATCCAATATCTATCCCAAGAAAGGAGACTATGGAGCATACTATTGTCCTGTTGTCGAGAAAGTTATCTTTTATTGTATACTATCACCAATCTGGGTTCCTTGTACTTTGTAGATGTCATGGAAGAAGGAACTTTCGTTCTGCGTCCGTTGAGTAGCGATAGACTCCAATTTCAGTATATCGACAGAATATATTGCAGAGAACATATGAATAATGAGTATTTTGTTTGTGGCTTATCCTATGGAGGCACAATAGAAATTTATCAATTCGACAAGCACTTGTTATCTTTTAACGTTTCTGCTTTTGTGGATTGGGTTATTCCTTATCGTATTTATGTCTTGTCGATGGAAAACGGCAACTTGCAGAAGCGTAGGGACTACGACGTAGACAATATTGTTGTTGGAGAACGTTTTGTTCTGTCATTTGTATTTATTGAATGGAATATTGTTTCATCTTGTTACATTGTACATTTTATGATACAAGATAGCCAACAATCGAATGTAAAAGTCAACAAGATATCTCTTGATTTTCTGGGGGAGAAGAAACTTGTCAGTTGGAATCTCTCTCGTGATGAGACCCCATTACTTTGCTTGAGTACTGTTGATGGAATGATTGTGTTAATTGATATGGAGCACTGTAGACATGTTGGAAATATTTTGCTTACAAGAGAGGAGCAGGCCTCCCTTGTTCAATTTCGTAGTTTTGGAAGCAGAGCGGTTGCATTGTGGAGGAGTTTTCCTGGTCTCGTTCACTTTTGGGAAGATGTTCACTTGTGTGAATTGTCTAAATAAGTTTTGGAGTTTTTCAACGCGATAAATTGATAGACATGGAGAAATATTTTCCTCGAACATTGGACTTTTGAAAGCAAGTATATCGGGACATTTACTCTCCTTTGAATAGTATTGGTGCATTTTATTAGAGAATCACATCATAGTATTTTCCATTGTGACTATATGTATTCAATAAATGTGGTTGGTGGAGAAGACAAAGGAGAACGCTTCTCGCTTAGACGGACTTGGAGAGCGGACAAAATCCCATTGGCCATTTCCTCTTTTGATTCGTTCCCCTCCGCCTTTGTCGTCGTCGTTACGGTTTACGATTGTTAGTGCGGTTTGGATATGGCAGACCCCCAAACTGAAAGAGCGTTTCAAAAACAGGACGCTATATCTTTAAAGCAGATCGCGGGAGTATCCAAAAAGAATGCAAGATGGTACAAGAATATTGGGTTAGGAATCAAAACACCCAAGGAAGCCATAGAGGGAGAATATATAGACAAAAAGTGCCCTTTTACGGGAAACGTGAGTATTCGGGGAAGAATTTTGAGAGGAACAGTGGTTTCAACGAAAATGAAGAGGTATGGAAAAAGGGTCGAAATAGGGAGATTTTGACTAGAGTTTCTAGGACTGTTATCGTTCGAAGAGACTATCTTCACTGGGTTCGCAAGTACAGACGATTTGAAAAGAGACACAGGAATATTCCAGCACATTGCTCTCCTTGCTTTCGCGTGAGAGAAGGAGACGTGGTTACCATTGGAGAATGTCGGCCGTTATCCAAGACAGTACGCTTTAATGTGATTAGAATTGATCGAGCAGCACCTGCAGCAGAAGCTGGAAAGAAAATCTATAGTTCCATATAAACTTGTTGTTTCACTCTATTATTCATAATGATGATTAGTGTTGTTGTACACTATTTGTTGGAATGTGTTGTCGATAGTAGCACCGATTGCAATTGAAAAATAACACACATACACACACTCTCCTCTCTTTATAAATATGTACATACATACTTGTATATATATAGATTTGTGTGTGTGTGTGTGTGTGTATATATATTTCGAGAGAGGCACCCCTGTCCAATGGAATTAGTGTCCGGAAAGGATTCCTCCAAATCCAGAAGCGATATGCGTTGTTGAAGCGATTTTGGCCGTGAGCACAAATGAGCGACGAACTGGAATAGAAAGAGCCTTTTGTATCTGACGCTCTTAAGTTCATGAGGTGGCCCTTTGTATATTTGAGAAAGATATTTTTACTTGTGTTTGTCATAACTGCACTGCTACTTCATCTCTATGTAGCGCTCTGTGACAAAGTCAACAACAACAACAACAGCGTTGGCTTGGAACAAAGGAAAAGTTCTGTTTTACGTGGTCACTATTTGAGAAGTTCTTCAACGTCGTCGAGTGGGAGTCTTGTATTTGTTGGAGTACTTGTGGCAGTTGGGGGCCAATTCTTGATTGCTTCTGGTGCTGTTTTACAAAAATACACTCACGAAAAAATTAGGAAACGAGTTCAGGAGGCCAGAAGATTGAATAACAGAGATCTAGAAGCGACATATGTGGACTCTGCAGGGTTGTCAGTTGAAGTCGGCAACCAAAATAACGAACCGAAGCGTCCCTTGAAGGAAGACTCTCCTCCTGTTGAAACCTCCAACGGAGACAAGCAAGACGAAGAGCAACATAAATGGCAGTTAGACCAGAATTTCAAACTCTTTGAGACGCGGGCTAATGGGTTTGGACAGCACCGAAATAGTGTTCAACAACGGAGGCGAAACTCAAGGGCTGCCTCTTTCGACGATTGGGACAAGGCAAAGAGACGTGAGGAGATGCTTCATACAACCGGCGAGGATTGGAATCCTGCGGATAGTAGTGAAATGTCTGTTGACGTTGCCGCGTTGTCACGTTTACGCGGTTTAGCTTCTGACGACTTGGACAGATATAGTGAGAGTGGAAACTATGTCTCAACACAAGAAGAGAATGACACAAAAAATGCAGATATGGTATCGAGACTTCGCAAGGTTCGAAGAAGGCTTCATACAGCAAGTACTGTGATCAACCGACCTCGAAGCATATCTGTAACTTCGGAGCCAGTTCGTAAAAAGACTCTTTTTAACATGTCACCGCCACAATCTCCACACTTGAATTGGGAAGATGTGGCTACACGACATGGCTTGCAGCTTCCAAACTCAGAGAGTTTCAGGCAGATAGAAAGAGCAATAGAAGAGCAGCATAGGGAAGATGCTGGAACTGTAGAGAGAACTCATTACTTGAAGAGGAAAGGATGGTGGCTCGGTCTGTTGTTGATAGGCGGCGGTGAAGTTTGCAATTTGGTTGCGTTTGGGTTTGCTCCTGGTTCGACAATAGCACCTTTAGGTGTCTTAGTAGTCCCAATCAATGCACTTTTGGCTTGGAAAGTAAGTGGCATTTTTGCTCTATTAAATGGTTGGATATACATGTTTGTTTAGTTTTTGAAAGAAAAGATTACTTGGATTACTATTGCAGGTATTTTGTTGTCCATAGCAGGGGCCGTACTAGTTGGAGTATTTGGACCAACTGGGGCGGACTCAACTGGTGCTTTAAATCAGTCCCAAATACTTCATTTGTTGGATAATGTTGCGTTTATTGTCTTTATTTCTATTACAGTCGGTGTGATATGCGCTATATTTGTGATCAATATGATAACCGGCATTGGAGTTCGCTTTCTTTTAGTGTATGCACTGATGTCTGGAATGTCGGTAAGTAATTTGTGTGCTTGTTCCTTGTCCAACAGCTGAGCTTTTGTATATCAGGCAGCAGTTAGCGTTACCAGTGCAAAAGGTGTAGTTCAGTTGATTCGTTATTCAGTTACCGGCAAGGGAGACCAATTTGCAAAACCTTTGATTTATGTGATGACGTTTGTTCTTGTAGTTACCATTGTATTTGTAAGTGGAGATACTTTGTTTGTATCGGATATTGTTGAACGAATCTTTAGATGGTGTATTATATGAACCGAGGGATGCAGACATTTAGAGTGACTTTATTTTTGGCCGTTTATTATGGATTTTTTATGACCTTTTCGGTTGTCAGTTCTATTCTGATGTATCAAGAATATCATTACATTACGGCGTACAATACCCCTTTTTTCATAGGAATAGGACTTATCTTTATTGGTATTGCTGTAATTAGTCTTTCAAGTCGGCCTCAGGAAGCAGAAGAAGAAGAAGCAGAGTTTGTAGAAGCTTTGAGACGTTATTGGGCATCTCATGGAAGGAGTAGTAGTTCCCATAGAGGAGAAGAAGAAAGTCGACAAGAATCTTCTCGAGAAATGAGCCAACCACCAACAGCCATCGGGGAATGATATATATACGTGTATACATAGGTAGATATCTATATCTACACACATATATATATATATACATACATACAAGTGTATTTTTTGGGGGAAATTTTCGACAAGGAAGGCTTAGACTGTTCTCCATGTATAGTTATATGTGCATCTCCATGCTCGAGTGGATGACGCGCGCAACTAAAGAACATTTATTTCCTTTTTTGTGCCAAAAAATAGCATTCATTATTTCTTCCCAAATTTTTCACTTTTACTCACCGAAATATATCGTTTGTCTAGCATTCAATGCAACAACATAATTATTATCTATGCAAAAACCAAATTCAAGTGTCCCATTCAATGACGCAATCTTCGTGCCCGAACCATCTTGCGCCCAGTTGTAGTGTTCTGCGAACCTAACGCAAAGGAACTGGTAAACGGCATATTGGATGCTCCACTTGAAGAAAAAAGTGGCATATTAGAACCTGTGTTGAACTGAAATGGAGCTGTAAAAGGATTCGCATTATTATCCATTCCAGGTGAAGACTGAGGAGGAAACATCGCTTGACTACTAAATGGAGAAGTATTCAAAGGGAAACTAGCGGATGATGAAGTTGCTCCAAAAGAAAATGGAGAAGAGGTACTGCCAAAACTAAATGGACTAACTGTACTGAAAGGATTAGGAACTGAGGAAAAGGCATTGGAACTAAAGGGTGAAGCAGAAAACAGACTTGTTGCTGTAGCAGTTTCTTGACCACCAACTGGAGCTGACTTGGAGAAAATATCTGTCGAAGCTGTTGCCGCAGCAAATCCTTGAAATCCAGGAGAAGAGAAAGAACTGGTGGTATTTGAGGATGCAGCAAGGGAGCCTGAAGATAATAATTGATTGTTAGTCACAGGCAATGTTTGCTGGCTTGAAGTAAAGAGGTTTACACCTGGCGCGGAGGTAGGACTGGTGGAGAAGGCACCAGAAAAAGCTCCAGAGAAACTCGATGTAGAAAATGGAGACTGGAAAGTTGTTGTAGTAGGAAATGTTGTCGATGAAGTAAAAATACTCGAAGACATGGACGTTCCCGAAAACAATGGAGCACTAGCAGAGAAAAGGGAAGGAACGCTTTGACTTTCTTTGGGTTGACTGGTTGAAAAGGGCTGAGCAAAGCCAACGGCAGGAGCTTCCAAAGAATGTCCAGTTGAATGACTGTTGAACGTTTGGCTATTATTCGCTTTGACATCATTTCCTCCGGATGCACTACTAAACAAAAAGCCTGCACTCGTTCCCACAGCTTGACTATCTTGACTGTTTGGCTGCAAAAAGATATTATTTGTTTGAAAGGAAAAAGGCTTTCCCGACAAATTCTGTGTTGGAGTAGAATTGTAAGAGAAACTGTTGCTGGAAAAAGTAGTTGCAACAGAAACATGGTTCTCAGGTAATACTATTTCATTCTTTGACTCTTGATCGGTGACAATTGTCTCTTCATCCTTCGTAAGGCTACTAGTCTTGTTTTCTTCCTTTGAATCCAGCATAGCCTCTGTAGATTGTTGTACAAACTTCTCATCATCATGCCCACCTACTTCGTACCGGTCTTCTATGAGTTTTTCGTTTTGTGGCTTCCAAGTATCCGTGGTTGCATTTTCCTCCTTTTCGCTTGTCTCTTCCATTACTTTGTTCTGGTTCTGTTCAGTGGCAAAAGACTTTTCATTAACAACAGGTAACGAATTGTTTTCCACGGATGAATATTCCGGGGAGACAAAACTGTCTGTAACTTCCTCTCTAGGTTTCTGTTTGTGGTCGATAGATTCCAAATTCCGCTGCAACATGTCTTTCGCAGGTTCCTCTGTAGACTTATGTTCTTTTTCCTCGCTTTCTCCGCTATCTCTCTCTGTCATCCTTTCTTGCGACTTTTCATTAGACTTACTATCGTCGTCGTCGTCCCTTTCCTCTACCGGAGAAGAAGAAGAAGAAACTATCTCTTCTGCATCTTTATCACTCATTAATCTTTTCGTTACACTTGACATTACTGGAAATGACTGAAAATTACTCTCTTGCTGAGCTGGTCTCTCTTTTTGCTGTCTGCGATTCTTCGTTGTCGGAGCTGTTGAATCCACTGGTGCCTCATTTTGACAGACTTTCAAGTCATTTGCCATCTCTTTCTTAGCAGACGCATCGATGTGTTTTGCAAATAAATCCTTTGCCAAGTCAACACTGAAATCCTTAGTTCTCTTTGCATCTCGGTTAGAATTTTCTAAATGGCTACCAGCTCCTACTTTGTTCTGTATTCTATCTTCATAATGATTGTTGTTACCTTCAGTTTCTACAGAACTCGCATCATTCCACTTTGGCCTATTTTCAGACAATGATACACTGTGCTCCTCTGTTCTGTGCCTCTTCCTCAACGAATCTAAAGTAACTGGCGGTGGTTTCTTTCTCTCTGCACTATTACCAGCTATTCTCTCCAATGTTTCAAGAATTTTTCTGGCAGTATCACTGGCTGAAGCTCTTGCAGGACTGGGCGACATATTCTTACGGAAATCATAAACACGTTCCTTCTTTCCTGTATCCCAACTCCTTTTCAAACCACTCACATCGGTTGTCTTGGTCCAATCGTTCTTCTTCGAAAACAATAATGGCGTATGTGCATTTTCCTGCTTCTTCAAGTCCTTCACTTCTGTCTCTCTTCGATGTGAAAAAGTTGTCTGTGGCAAATTCCTACTGGTAGAAATGATGGGAGTAGTAAACGCGCTTCCTGCTATAGGCATAACTTGATCGCCTTCAGCTGGTTTCAACTTGGAAGTAGACTTGTCGGATTCTGCACTAGTTGAGCCCATCAAAGTTCGAACAACATCTACAGGAGTAACAGTATTTCCAGTTGTTTCTGTACGTCTTGAAACAGTTGGACGAATAGGAGCAGGTGTTACTTTTGGAGAACTCTTCGGAGTGGATTCTTCTGCTCCTTCAAAAGGCATTACATCCATCGAGTAAATTCGTTGACGTTTTAAACTTGGCTGAAGAGTTTGTTGGGAAGAAAAAGCATCGGCTTCTATCGATATTTCTACTGCTTTCATAGCCGTCAAAGAGTTGCTGCTCTTTTGTTGTTTTGACAAAGGTGAAGTTCTCCTACGTTTCTTCGGGTGTGAAGAGCTTGCTGCTGCACCGGCTGCATATTCACCAACAGGAGATTCCTCTGAAGGTTTCTGAACAGCACTTTTAAGAATGTTCTGGTACAACTGATATTCCTCAACACTAATTGTCCTTTCCTGACTTTGAAGATGTTGCAACACAGCTCGAGCAAGCGCAACAGTTTCTAAAGAATAAGTAGAATGTTCTATTGTCTTCTTTTCTCGTGCCTTTGAGCCTTCTCTCTTCGACTTGGAAGCAGTCGTAATTTCTTTGGCCTTCTTATTTTCCTTGTCTTGAATATTCGACCTTTCATTGCGGCTTACACTTGCTTCTGAAGCTGTTTCTTGAGATTTTGCATAGCTGCGCACCTTTTCCACAAGCTCAGTTTTCTTTCCAACTGCCTTGATACCCAATCTTTTGCACAAGGAGCGGAGTTCCTGATAGGAAATAGTCTCCGAAAAGTCTTCACTCAAGGCCTGAGATAACTGGTCTTCATGACCTTGGTTGACTTCACGAGCAGTTCCACTTGTTCGATGACTAGCTTTTGATTTGGAAATGGTTGCTTTCTGCGCAGTGACGTGACGTTGTTGTTTCCCAACAGAAATTGTGGTATGCTTTCTTGTTCGTCCTTTTGCTTCGGATTTGGCACTTTCCAATAAATAATTTCTGTTCATCTGCCTATCTTCACTTTGTGCTGGCGTATGTAAGGAACGAGTTGTGCTGTTTTTCTCCTTTTCCTCACTCGAGATTTTGGAGTCTTCATAGCTTTCTTCTTCTTTCACTGTAGTTTGAACGGATGTCTGTTGAGGTTCTGTCGTGCATTCGTCTCTTTCTACCTCCCATCTCTCGTCACTTGTCTGCATAGGGGGATTGTTGCTTAGCTCCATTTCTGAGTTTTGTGGAATTGAGTCGTCGAATAAGGCTCTCTTTGGTGTTTTCTCCTCAGTATCTTTCGATGTTTCACTTTGCTCTTCTTGTGAAGAAGACTTGCGTTCACTTTGTGTTGCACTCGACTTTCTTACCAGAGACGACAAATAGGAACGAAACTTACGAAACAAACTTGAACGACCCTTTAGGGACGAGTCTGTAGCTAATGCACCCTGCTCACTTGACTTGCGTTGTCGTTCTAACCTTTCCAAAGATGAGTTTTCTGCGACACTGGAAGAGAAACTTTCTGCTTGGCTGCTTGGCGAGGAGGAACCCGCCATCTCCGTGCTTGGTGAACTATTAGTGACTTTGTTCCGAGTTGTACTTCGTAGTTCCATACGTATTTTTCATAGAACAAATTTTGTGGGTTGTTTAGTATTTCTAGTACAAATAGAAACAATAATCACAATAGCCGGCACGACGAAATAAGAATACGAAATATCGATTGGCCACACAACACCTCGAGGAATGCCGCGGTATGTTCGACCAAACCGAAACTATACAAAGTACCAGGGTGTTTTTTCATCGAGTAATACCAACTTTTTCTCCAAAAACAATCGAATGAGTTGGTGCAATTGCTTTGAACATTCTTCTGTGATAAAATGAGCACCAGGCAACGTGATATAATCAGCAGACAGTTGGCGCGCCAAACTCCTACAACACCTGGCGGAAACCAACTGGTCATATTTTCCAGAAATACACAAAACAGGCCACGAAGCACGACGAATTTTCTTTGTTTCTTCTGACGTCAGTCGATGGCAAACGATGGCACGCAATTGACCTGCAGTGCTGATCGAAGTTGGAAGCGAATGGGTTTGTCCATCGTCACCTTGTTGTTGTTGTTGTTGCTCCATACAACACCATCTTGGTACAACACTTGCTTTATTATCTTCTGTATCCTTCATCATCAACTCGAGCAAATAATATTCCGAGTATTTGAGGTATAGTTCCATGAATGTTCTCATATGTCTCGTCAGCTCCTTGCAGTGTTTTTGCTGACATAAAGGACACAATCGGAAAACTAAACAACGAGGAATGACGCGTGCTATAACTTTAAGCGTTCTCCAACTTGGTAACATAATATGTATGCCACACTGAGGAGTGGAAAGTAAAGTTAACGATAAGACTTTTTCTGGATACATACTAGCAGCTTTAGAGGCTATCATACCACCCATAGAGAAACCAATGAGATGAACTCGTCTCCAATTCCTCAACTCGCTCACTACATTCCAAAGATCGTTAGCCATAGTAGTCTGATCTCCTAATGAGTAAATGAGACAACTTGCAAAACAAGAGGAAATACCGTCGAATAACTATTTCCATGGGAGAACCATCGATAAGGCAAACAACGTCCAGAACCAAAACCTCCTTGAAAGAGTATATCAATGATGCAATAAAACCTTTGCAAGTTACCTACTATTTTCTATCACAAGAAAGCTAAATTTTTGATCATTGCCAATATTCTCTATAATATCATTCCACATATCCATTCCACAAGAAAAACCAGGAATCAAAACCACCAGTTCTCCACTATTTCCATAGAGGCGATATAAAGTCTCTGTCCCGTCCTTTTGAACACAACTCTTTGTAATATATTGTAATACGTTTGACTGCATTTATGGCAAGTTCTCACTATCTATCTATTTAGAAGAAACAGCGCAAATCTCGAAAACTGTCTCTCTCTCTCCTAGCATAGCCCAAAAGTTGATCCACATTTATCTGTTTTCTTCTTGCAGGGTGAATACAAACATACATACACACCTAATATATATATATATGTATGTATTTGTTTGTATATGTACAGTTGTGTATTTATGTGCATATATAAATGTATCTATGTATATATATATATATATATATATATTTACATCTATTTATATGTATATACTAGGCACACCTACGAGTTCCAAAATTTTCCAACCAGGCTCGACTCTACTTTTCCACTACCACGAGTTTCGTTCAACCACTTGAGAAACGCATCCGTTCTGTTATTCTCCACAACTATACAGTCATTGTCCATAGAAAAGTCTAGTCCAGACACTCGTCCAGAACGTTCCGAAACCAACACCAAATCCTCTCGAATCAACTCTATACTTTGAATAGGACTCATCAATCGTGTCAATAGACGCTCTTCATCTACTCCACAATCTTGTAAAGTATTACTCAATAATGTCAACGAGCCGTTCTCCCATCCAAGCAAAAACTTGAAATTATCATTCGCTATACTAGTAATTGGAATAAAACTCGGAGCTAGTACTTGTATACCGTTCCAAGAACCGCATGGAGGCCAATAAAGTAAGGAACCGTCACTATTTCCTGTCACAATGGAGCCACTGGATAAAACTTTCATGCATTTGATACGTCGCTTATTCTTGCTACAACTAGAGGAGGACGATAGAGGCTCAGATAATACTGCACTTATTCCACCAACCCGAATATCCCAAATATGAATAGCTTTGTCACTTGCGATATAAAATACTTCAGGTTTGCTCTCATCTCTGTCCACTTGAACTATAGATGGCGGAAACTGAACATCACCAACCACATGTCTAGGAGAGTCTAAGCGGTCCACACACCAAAGCTTGCCAATTCCATCTCGACCAAACGAGGCCAAAAAGTTTCCATTCTCCACAAAACGTAGACATATAATAGGGCTCACATGTGCTCTAGTGCCACCAGCAATAGATTTTCCAGTTGCTGCACAAGGAAATAAACTGATTTTTCCATCAGCCGTTCCACTAGCCACCATATGACTCTTAGACTAGAAGACATTTAGTTGGTTCCAAAAAGTCTCCACACAAAACACTTACCTCAATACAAGACACAGGACTGTGGCTTTTCTTATTCGATAGTCTCCGAAAGCCTTCCCTTTCCTTCCAACTGAAAATGGCGCCATTTTGAAAACCGAGGAATAGGGAACTGAAAGCACCATTCCAAGCTGCACAAGTACAACGCGACTTGAAGTCTTTTGTACAAGTTTCTTGCAACAAACGCTTTCCACGTACGCCAAAACTCTTCACACTATGTGCAGAAGCAACCACTATGGAGCTTTCTGAGGGAAACGCACCGAGAGTAGGGTCATTCTCCAACTTGAATGGGATAATACACGGATATCTATCTATCCATAAACTTATAAATTCTTCACAAGACTGAAAAAGTTGTCTGTAATTCCCAACAAGAACCTCTGAGGGCAAGAAAGGATACTTTGCAACGACCAGGCATTTCCATAACAACGAAGAGGGACGGAATCTATTTCGCAGGTTCCTACAAGTAGCTGATAGTGCTAAAATATCCTTGAAAGTGAGAAAGACACATATTTCTACGAGACAGTCGTCGGAGAGGTTTGTCAAGTCGCTGTGAATCTCTTGGTCCCATTTATTCTGCTTGTCTTGCTTCCTTTTCTTCTTCTCCATGACAATCCAACCAACGCAGAAGATACACTAAAATAGGAACTCCCAGTATCAAACCTGAAACTCCTGCAATATGTTCTGCAATATAAAGTACTATTAATACTAATAATGGATGTAGTTTGAGATGCACTGAATATATTTGTGGATTCAGAACGTAGGCTTCTATAAGATGAACAATAACAACCATAGAAATGACGGAAGCCATCTTTTGGATTCCATATTCACTTATTGCTACTACGAGCATTGGAAAGGTTGATATAAATACTCCTACTACTGGAATAAAGGAACAAATGAGAACAATAAAGGAAAGGAATCCTACACCGGGTATTCTAAGAAACATCAATCCCAAACCGGTTAAAGTTGTATTGGACAAGGCAATGATCAATTGTGCCTCGAAAGACTTTCCAAATATTGCTCCAAACTCACCAACATGTGGAGCAACTTCCATAAACGCTGGACCTATTTTGGAACGTTTCAAAGAGCCGATTGCACGGGCAATCTTTGGAAGGTCCCAAACGATCAAAAAGGAAAAGACCAAAGAAACGAGAGCTTTGAACAATATTTTTGTACTTTCTCGAAGTATTTTGGTAGTCAAGGATACAGCTGCTGCAACATGATGCTTTACAGATTTTTGTAAAAGAATGCCAAGTCTCGTTGATCTTTCTTCCGTCCACTTTTGACTGTCGGATGATTTGTCTCCTTTTTTATTGCCGTCTGTTGGAGTCTTTTTCTCTAGGAACGACTCTTCTCCTGATAGTGACGAAGGTTGATGAGGAAGAAGCTTCTCTTGTTCCACCGAGGAGAAGGGAAGTTGAGAAGGTCCTATCAACAGTGATTCCAGCTTACTACTTAAGTCATCTCCCAATGAGTTTCGAATGCTATCTGCTATGAATACGTAAGGGTTCGCAGACTCGATGGTTCTAATGAAATATTGTCCTTCCTTGATCACTCTAGGAACTGTCAATAAACTGAAACTTGTAATAACGGATACTATAATAGCATAGAAAAACAACACTGCCCATCTTCGTGGCAAGCGATTCTTTGTTATTTTCTGCGACCACGAAACAAAACTATTTGCCACATAACTCAAGACAAAAGTACCAAACAAAACTCCAAAGAAAGGACGAAGGTACCATAAACAGGTTGTCATACCCAACCAAATAAAAAGTCTTTTAGGTCTGAGGTTAATAAAGAACGACAAAGCTGTTTCGTCCATTTCTCCTCTACTAGATTCTTTTTTGGTGGCATATGATGTTTTGTTTTGTGTCATACTATCATCGATAGCTCTAACAATGTTGATAACTTTTCGTTTCTTGCATCGTTTCTTCCACTCGCTCGTTACCAAACGCTTGTGGTTTCTATCGACAGGCAACAAGACACAAAAACATATTTGCCTTGGCATTCCTCGACAACGATAGAAAATGTTGAAGCGCATTTGTGTATTTATTCCACCAACTCTGAAACTCTTTCATCTAAAACACTAGACCAATTCTCCACATCTCCTAATTCTTTTAAAGCATTCTCAATAGGTTTCAAGGTGGATTGCCATCGGTCCAGTTGAAAAGACAAATCGTTTACTGCCTTTTGAAAACGCCTCAGTTCAGCCTCTAGTCTTCCTTCCCCTTGATAAATCTTTCAAAGTAAAGAATGGAACGAAACTTAGAAAGTATTTACCTCCCAAACATTCGAATTGACACTGTCAAATATCTTATGTGATAACTTTTGGGCAGCTGCTTCCGTCTGTTCCTCCACCACTTCTACAATGACAATGGATAAATAATATTTGCAATAAATAGTTGACATACTTAGCTCCTCTAACGTCTTCTTTTTCCATTCTTGACTAGAAGCACGAGGAGATGATGAAGCAGAAAACATGCCACAACGAAACCACAACAAAGACTGGAAGGCAATTCCAATGTTGGACAATTTACAGCTTCAAGAGTGTATTGGAAGCGGTTCGTTTGGAGAAGTGTACAAGGCTATAAACTTGAGAACGAAACAGCTTTTAGCTGTAAAAATTATTGACTTGGAAGATGCAGAAGGAGACCTCGAGGTTTGTGTACATGTTGGTGTGTCGAAAATATTTACCCACTAGTTCCTGGTAGGAAGTACGCAGAGAAATTAGAATACTGTCCCAACTGAGAAACCCTCATATCGTCACTTATTATTCTTCGTTGATATTTGAAAGTACCTTGTGGATAATAATGGAATACTTGGAGGGTGGCTCATTGAGAGACCTTTTGGACAGCAGAAAACAGCCTTTAAAGGAACCCATCTTGGCTCGCTTTATTCAGAACATTCTTCAAGGCTTAAAATATCTGCATATGGAAAGAAGAATCCATAGGGATATAAAGGCAGCAAATGTCTTAATTTCGAAGAGCGGTGTAGCCAAATTGGTTGATTTTGGTGTTTCACAACAGTTAACAAAGACCATGCAAAAACGAAATACGTTTGTTGGAACTCCGTACTGGATGGCGCCTGAAGTAATTGCGGCGTCTTACTATGATGAAAAGGTATTCAAAGGTTGTCCGTAATACAAGAATTGTGTTCACAACACTTCTTACTAGGCAGATATCTGGTCACTTGGAATTACTATCATAGAATTGGCCTGTGGAAAACCTCCTTGGTTTCAAGTACATCCTATGAAGGCCCTTTTTCTTATTATGGAAAAAGATCCTCCTGTGTTGCAAGGAAATTTTTCTGCGGTAAGGACAAGAATACTATAGTTGTTGTTTCCATGAAATTCATATTTGTAAGGACTTGAAAGATTTCGTCAGTCACTGTCTACGTAAAGAGCCTGATGAACGTTGGGACGCTGCAAGTTTGTTAAAGCATCCTTTTTTGAAAATAGCTGCCGATTATAGTGAGATCATGTCTTTAATCGACGGTATCAAAAAACCTGGAAAGCCTGTTAGAAAAGCAGCTCGCTCGGGAAAGAATTTTTTAAAGGAAAAAGTGATGATGAAGAAAATAGAAACTTTTAGTTGGACTTTTGGTCGAGTATTGAAAGTTTCGCAAAAGGACAATCTTGTTTCATGTACTGTACGTCTTTCGACGGGAAGTCAGAGAGAGTTTCAGTTGTATTCAAAAGATAGAAAAGATAACGCTACAGTTCTTAAGAATCAAGAGGGATCTATGTGCAAGCTCATTCGAAATGGTATGACTTTGGATAGTTTGCAGTTTGAGAATGGCACAGTTTTAAGAATTGTTTCTTCTAAATTGGATGTGGACTCGAATAATAATAATAATAATACGGTGATACATTATGAATCAGCGGATAAAAAGTCTCCAAGCAATACGAATCAAACCATTCCTAGCCATTCATCGGTCAAGTCTCCAAGAAGGAATCTTCTTTCTCTTTTTGGTAGTGGCGGTGGACATCAGCGTTCATTGAGTGATCCGGTATCCAGTTTAGAATCAACAGTAGTAAGATTCCCCTCTTCTTCTTCTCCGATGGATACCAAAGTTGTCAAGTATTTGAGTAGTAGTAGACATCCTTTTCTTACCGATGGGAATAATAGCACTGTCCAGAGAAAGGATGGAGAGAATACCGTGGTATTGTCTCATCACAAGACACAAGACGAAAATGTTGGAACAACAACAATGACCTCGACTGTAAAGAAACTTCCAAGTTTGGAAACACCAAAAGATGCTGCCGAGTCGATGACAAGTGAAACCAACAACTATTGGAACAGCAAGGCACGGATATATGACGAGATGAGTGAACATACAGTGGACACTGTTCAGCAGAATACAGTAATTTATCGAAATGAACAACAGTCTGTTGGGAAGAAAAGTAGTATCAAAACAACTAGTCATGATGATACGATGAGTATGGATCGGCAGTGGATAAAGAAAGAATCCATCGATCCATATTTAGAGTTTGCTAGTAGGGACTATTCACAAACAGTTTCAGAAACAGTACTTCCAAAGAGATTCAAGTCGTTGGTGATGGATGAGGAGGAATTGGAAGAGTCTCTCGTGGAAACGCATTTAAAAGAAAGTGAAGGAGACTTGCAGCAACAACCAAAACCAACAACAACAACAACAACAAATGAGAATACTTATACAACTACTGTACGTGATTCTTTGACTTCATCAAGTCTAAAAGATGCGCATCCAATTCTTGTGAAAATTATCATACCAGCCATTCGCCAGTTGGAAGCTGAAGCATCCACTTTAGACGACAACGATATGAAAGAAATCAAACTCTTTTCAGAGTTGGCGTCGATTATGTTTCAGTTGGATGAAATACGACCAGGTATTTTGTTTGTATTGTTTCGTCAAATTTTTAAGCAATTTGCTACTTGTGATGATCAAGCTCTTCGAAGCTTGTTTTATTCTTTTTCACAAGGAACTAGTCCTTTTTTGGAGTAGTTTTATGCTGTATAACAATTATTGTATACACGAAATAAATGAATACTTGATGACCTTGACGACGTATATATATATGTAAGGACAAAGAGGCCCAATTCCCATTGCCATGAAAACGGCAACGTCTTTGTTCCCGTTCAAGAAAAGAAAGATGTGCAGAACGAAGCTTCTCTGGCGGCTATTTCCAAAACATGAACATTTCGAATATTTTTACTTGTTCGTTTATTTCTACTATTCCCTAGACAAATTATCAAGAATTTGACTATGCAAATGCACAGAATGAATGTGTCCAAAGACATTGTGTAGTAGAAAAAGAAAGGAAATGGAAGCTCTCAACCATGACTACTTCTCGTGATAAAGAAAGAGTCCGGCAAATGTTGCTCCCAACAAGGTGGACATACCACAATCAACGTTCCGAGTTGATAAGATAGAAAAAGGTACCAAGAATGAAGAAAAAATTGCAGAGTTGTGAATGAAATTTCCAGTCCGGAGTTGATACAAAACCGATAATTAAAAATAATCAAAAAAGGGATAGCCAATGCAGAAACAAAATATCGCAATGCACAAAATCCATGCAAAGAGGCATTGCGGAGACACTCAGATCCTGGTGTTCGAACATAGTTATTTCGCCAAAGTTCAAAACTGAAATCTTGAGCCGTCGTGGTCAATGGAAAGTTAGAAGCAAAACCGCAAGAGCTTTGGGAACTTGGTTGTACTCTCGTTTCTGACAACCTTTAGCAGAAAGGTGAATAATTCCTTGGTTTCAAGAATACCTTGTCAACAACAAAGCTTGCACCAGCAAGACAACTCAAAATGGGAGAGAATCGGTTCCACGTTGGGAAGGAACAAGACATTCCATTGCTCGCCTTATAAGGTGAGCGTATGACATAATGCAGGTTTCGGATACTTGCTTGTATCTGCTGCTAGTAAGGGTTGTGTTTTTATTATTTTGCATTCCAGCTTTCATTTTATAATAACCATTGCACATAAACAGCTAATGGTACCCTTTTGTTGTCTCAAGCTCTTGTCCCAAAAGAGGTTGAGCCTTCCAAAGTATCAGTAAAAGTTTCTAGTGGACTTCCCACTATATTTGTTTCCTTATAATATATTTGATAGTGTCTTTGAGCCCGCTATCTAAAGACAGAGGTGTATGAGACTTGCTGAGGAACGAAGAAACATAACATCGTGGCCATCGAGAAAGAAACGGTCTGCCCCGAAGAGACACGTTTTCGTGCAGGACTAAATTTCCCTCCTCGGGACGAAAAAAATTGCTGAGTTGTTAGAAATTCTTATTGTTCCTAGAGTTGTTGCTGCTGCGTTTGCTGCGGCTTTCTTTTAAAACGGGTGTTACTTATGGAAAAAGTTCAAAAAAGAGTCGAGCACATTCTATATCTGTTTTTGGTAAATGTCACCCGGTATTATTACTCCTCCTGTGACTTGGTTCTGTTGCTATTGCCGAGGGAAACAGATCTGGAAAAGCAACTAAGATCTCTCCCTTCTTCTTCATATCATTCTCGTAGGATAGAATTGTTATGCAAGTCGCCGAGAAGATTCGTGTTTCGCTTATTCTTATGGTTTCTCTTGTTATCGTTTTTCTCCTTCTTTCTAGTCTTAGGTTTGAAGCTCAACTTTCCGACTCCAGCAACCACAGTTTCGTCACCTTCTACAGCAACAAAACAATCTTTTGAGAAACTGTGTGCTACATTCAACGACTCACAACTGTTGTCGGAGATTAAAGACTTGCGTGTTATGGTTGCTGTCAATTTAAAGGACGTAGAACATCTCCTACCAGTATTTTCCCATCAAATTTTACGTTTGAGAGAATACTTAAAGCCTGAAAATATCTTTGTGTCCATGTATGAAAGTGGAAGTTGTGATAGGTCGCAGGTACTTCTCCAAGAATTGGAAGCGAAACTGACAGAACACGAAATACAGCATCGTTTCGTCTTTGGAAATAGAACTAGGAAAAAGGGTGAAAACAGAATCAAATTTCTAGCAGAAATACGAAATCAAGTCTTGTCTGTTTTGGATGAGAATATATTCGAACCTGATTATATTTTGTTTTCCAATGATGTTTTCTTTTGTACGGAGCATTTGATACGCCTATTATATAGGAGTACCAAGGGAGGGGATATGGTTTGTGCTTTGGATTTCAACGAAGAGTATCACTTTTATGACACTTGGGTTGCTCGAGATTCTCACGGAATGCCGTTGAGACATTCCAGAGATTGTTCTGTCTTTTCTTCGGAATCGGATGTTCGCTTATGTAGACAAGGAATGGCTGTGCCTATGCATTGTTGTTGGAATGGACTTGTAGTTTTTCGTTCTTCTATATTTACGCGGAAAGGTATTCGTTTTCGACACGTTGAAGATGAAGAATCGGAATGTGCTGGTTCAGAATGTACGTTACTTTGTAATGATTTGTGGAAAAATGGTTTTCGGAGTATTTATGTGGATCCTGGAGTGAGAGTAGCTTATGAAGCTCGAATTTTTCGGGATTTGGAGGTAGAGAAACCAGTTTTGAATGAAAAGGCTTTTTCGGTGATGAAGGAACAACAACTTGTTCCTTTTCAACCTCCTGACAAGTTCTTTTGTTGTCCACTACCACCTCAGTCCTCTAGAGATGATCCCAACTTGAACGTCGCTTACTTTGCTTCCGTCTTGTGAGTTTATTTATGTATGCTAAAGAAGCTTTGGATGTATGGAAATGGCTGCTTGGAAGTGATAAGATATTATGTTTGTATTAGTAATAAGAAGAAAGTGAACAACGTAGATTTATTTTTTTTTCGGTTGACATACAAAAGGGACTATACTCGGACGGATTGTTTCTTTTCCTTATAAAATATACATACATACATACATACATACATATATATATATATATATTTTTATACTTTTATTTCTATCAAACTGCTAAATACTTGTGTGAGTGTCTGCATGGCATTCCGTCTGTCGTTCCCACGTTTCCTCTTGTTGGCTTGGTGGCGACTTGACATCTGCCGTGTCATATTTTGGTGGTTCTTCTATCCATCCGCAATTTTTGCAAGTTCGCAAGCTTTCACTAGAATAGTACTTTTCAATGATAGGCGGAAGGTCCAACACCAAATCATCGCAGAAAAAAGTTTCCTGGTACAAAATACGACGACAGCGGTCACAATACCAACGCAACTCGTCCAATTCTGTTTCTTCCCGCTTTCTCTCTATCACCAAACCAATAGAATCTATTCCTCTCTGAGGAGAGTGAGGAATCTTTCCTGGCAAACAGAATACTTGTCCTTCACGAATAGGGACATCATAAAAGTTTCCATCCTCGACGATCTTTAGAGTGATGTCGCCTAGTAACAACATTTGAGTCGTGTATAATTCAAGAGAAAATACGATACCTTTGAGCTGATAAAAGAATTCTTCTCCATTTTGAATGTGGTAATCGGTTCGAAAGTTTGGTCCACATACGATCAATACCTGAACACAAGTCTTCGCGTCACCCACTAGAGACACACAACTACAAGTACCTTGAATTGACCTGCATACAATAGTCTGTTCCCTACAGGTGGTTTTAACAAGTCAATGTTTTCTTCTATCCATCTTTGCAAGTTGAATGCTGCCAAGTAACTGTTCATGGTAGAAAATAGCCAGCTGAGCATGGACTCCCCATTTCGGTTATTTTCTCTCTCTCTCTCCACCGCCAACAGCCAAAGAAAGGGACGGCAGATCGCAAATCCAATGCAACGTATCCTTGTCAAAAGATATCTTATATTTGAGATAACCTTTGAAAATGTCCAACTTGTCTAGTTATGCGTACTCTTTTCTGGAACAAGTCCAAGAAATCTGAAACTCTGTCGCTAAAATTTCTTCGTTTGTTGCAGGAAGAGTTGTAAATGGAATTTCGACCTGGTCCTTCTCAGGCATTGCATGGAGTCATCATGTGCATTTCGTCTTCTTTCTAATGCGTGGATTTTATTTTTACTAGCAACAATAATTCTACTGCGTGGCCAAAGGGAAGAAATTTCATGCTCCAAAAGACATTTGCGAATGGTTCTCGTGAATATGTCTACTGTCCCTTTCTTTTTCTTTTAGAAATGGTTTAAAGCGAATGAGGACAGTCTCTAATTGTCATAAAGAGAACGAGCTCCACACTAGAGTCTCTGTAAACAGTCCGCTGTCATCGGCTCTACCCATAGTTGATGGTTGTTGGGTGGAGACCTACCACCTGCACCGCCCCTTCTTTTTGGTACAACAATGGTTTTCAAGTAATTCATATTAAAGTGAAAATGTGTATCCAGGCGGAGAAAGAGCCCCAGAAAATGACGAAAACAACCACGAAATATATTTATCATATTGTTTCTAAGCATAAAATTCATAATGAATAAGAAAACAAAATCTATTTTTCTTGTACAGTTATTTCGGCCGAATGCAAAATACTAGAAAGTATTTGGACAAACTCCAACACTTCTATGTAAGTATTATACAATGGAAAGGGTGCGACACGCAAAACGTCTGGTTCACGCGTGTCACATACTACTCCTCTACCAGTCAAAGCCTCGTGAATCTCCCTCAATTTATGCCTCTTCAAACGCAAAGAAAGTTGACAACCGCGTTGACTCGGTTCGCGTGGCGTGATGATCTCAACATCATCCAAAAGTTCTCTTTCTATCAAAAATGCAAGATAGCCGGTCAAATGGACGGACTTTTCCCTGATTTGCGACATGGAGGTGCGGTCAAAAACTTGTAATGCAGCGATAACTGGAACAATGGAAAAGACGGAAGGGTTGGATACCTGAAAACCAGATATTCCAGGCGAACAATCCAGATCTGATTTCATCTGAAATCTTGTTTCCCTACGATTGGCCCACCAACCAACCAAACGAGGAAGCTCCTTTATGTTCTTCTTACTATGACGTTGATGTAAAAAAGCACCTGCAATACCGCCTGGACCACCACAGAGATACTTGTACGAACACCAACAAGCAAAATCGACGCCCCAATCATGTAAATGGAGAGGAATATTTCCGACAGCATGAGCTAAGTCAAATCCCACAAAAATAGACAATTCTTGACAAGTCCTTGCAATCTTTTCCATAGGAAATACCTGACCAGAAAGATAATGTACTCCAGGCAACAAAACCAAACACAAAGAGTCGACGTTGTTATAGATTTCTTCCAAAATATCATTTTCTGAAAAAAGGAAACCATCCTCCTTTGGTGCTACTCGAATAATACTTTCTTCCGGAGAGTATCCATGTAATAGTATCTGGGACTGTATTGCATAGTCATCGGATGGGAAAGCTGAGGCTTCGATCAGAATTTTGTATTTCTTTGAAGTAGGACGATAGAAAGCCAAGAGAAACAGGTGTAGATTAACTGTGAGCGAGTTCATGCAAGTGATTTCTGAGGGCAAAGCTCCAACCAACTTGGAAAGATAAGGAATAGGGACGTCTTCAATAGAGGCCCAAGGCTCGGTCCCACTAAAATGTCCCTCGACAGCTCTATTCTTCCAAGTTTCCAAATGACTTAATAACTTGCTTTCAGTGTTTTTTGGCTCAAGTCCAAGAGAGTTGCTACATAAATATATCTTTGACTTTCGCTCTTTCGACTGAGACTCGGAATCTTCCACAGTAGGTATGTGAAAAGCCTCCCTAAAAGAAGCAAGACGATCTTGTTCGTCTAGTTTTTTGGCAAACAATACGTCGTTGACAAGGCACTGGAGGTTTTCAGCAAGCGTCAAAAAGGACAGAGCCAAACTGCTGTTCGTTTGCATTGCCGACATGGAACAACAATTTTATAAGCTTCCAACGGGTACCGGATGCATTATCTATGGCTTTCCTTGAGATGGATATGTCTCCAAGATGCCTTGCGTAAAACAAGTATTATCTCTTTTTGGAAAGACGTAATGTCTTCAGACGGTCCAGTGGGAACAGAAAAGAGCGCCAAAATTGACATCCACAAAAATTGGCGCCAAATTTATTTTTTTTCTTTTCTACGAATCGAGATGGACGAGCTTGCAGACTTTCGAGGAGCTGTGGAAACAGCTCTTCGAAGGAGAGGCTTCGAAAAATCTTTGAAAAACGAACAAATTATACAAGAGATTGTGAGAATATGTTCAAAATACAAAATTACCGTTGAAAAGCTGCTGTTTAAACACGATTTGCTGTGGATGAAGAACCTTGTTCCTGACGCACTAAACCTAGACGTTTTAGACAAGTTGGACGCTCAACTGCAGCAAGAAACGACACAAAACTCCTGTAAAGAAAATGAATTTTCCTCGTCCAATTTGCAAGGCAGTTCCTCTGCACAGAAACAGTTTGTTTTTAATCTCGACGATTTATTTGAGGGCAACTTGTTGAATAGAGAAGCTCCCCTCAACGCAAATTGTCAGCGTGATGCAGTTTCAAGAGAAGATTCTGCTTGCGTTCAGCTGGATTCGCCACCTTTTTCACCAGTAAGAGGAATATTCAATAAGCAAGCGCGAGCTCCTCAGCGTGCAACGGAAAGCGAGTTCCTTTTGGAAGGAGACTTGGATGTGAATGTTTTGCCTTCGGAAACGAGAAATAGCGGCGAAGTTTTGGACGAATACATAGGAAAAGGTTATCAACATTTAGCTCAAAATGGTTCTATACATAGAATGGAACGTATCAACTTGGCATACGAAACCAAAGAGACCTTTTTCTATGCATGTAACGAGACAGAGAATGCTAATCAGATTTATGAGCAATACGTGGAAAAAATGTGCAAAGCGTTGATATCAAAAATACAAAAGACTCCTAGCGAGTCCGTCCAATGGCCTGCTTCCTGGGATTATCTTCCTGCATCCGAAGAAAAGCATCTTGTTGCTGGATATATCAGAAGAGTGGATTGGATCCCAAAAGGAGTTCAAGTCGTTGTAGATGACACGCATTCACATCTCTTCACTGTTAATATATCTTCTCTTGGTTCCTGTTCCTTGTTTCCTGGGGCGGTGGTTGTATTTGAAGGTACCAAGTGTCAAGATGGTTCTTTCCAAGCCGAGCGTGTTTTTAACATAACTTATTTAAACTCTGATAGCAACAAGAGTTACAACTCTATGATGAAACATCCCATGGAAACTATCGTCAAGGAAATTCAAGTTATTGTTGCATCGGGTCCTTTCACCATCTCGACCAATCTTCGCTATGACCCACTGAAACGACTACTAGAGAAGGCAGAGGAGATGAAACCTGATTTAGTTATTCTCATAGGTCCATTTTTGGATGAGAGTCATCGACTGGTAGAAAATGGTCCGGTGGAAGTTACCTATGAAGAAATTATCGCAAAGAGAGTGGGACGTTTGTTGTCAAGTTGTTTCTCTAAAATCTCAACCAAATGTGTCATTATTCCACATTTGAATGATGTGTTTCATCATTTTACGTTTCCTCAGAGAGCATTCGACCATTCTGCGTTCTTTCCTGATGAGAAACCCGACAATGTTATCTTCCTCGATAATCCTGCCGTCTTCCGCTTTGGGCATATAGACATTTCTGCTACATCGGTTCCAGTACTAGACGACTTGAGTGCTGTCGCATATATTAAAACTCCCAACCAAAAAGGAAGAATTGCAGCTCTTTGTGAAATTTTGGTGGATGAAGAAAGTTTTTATCCCATCTTTCCTCCAGTTCAGGAAAGACCTTTGGACTATAGCAATGTACAAAGATTGAAGTGGGATACAAAGAAGACCAAACTTGTCATTCTAATTAGTTCACTGAAGCCTTTTACTCAAAAACTCAAGGGAAATATTCTTTGTGTGAATCCCGGACGTCTAAGCAAAGGCGTCAATAATGGAAGCTTTGCCCTTATTAATACTTGTTTCCAAGATTTCTCGGGTGACGGAAAGGATAGCGAAGAGGTTGATTTTTGTAATTTTACGCGTGTAAAAATTATTCGAAGTTAGATGTGCTGCTTCCATGTTATATTATTGGAACAATCAAGTATTTTAACAGTAAGACTACAAGAAATCTCGTTTATATTTTCTTCATCATCTCATTCAACCGTGCCATCAAGAACGTTCTTTGGCTTTTGAACGACTATCTATTTTTACACTAGTAATACTGCATTTATACACCCGTCATTTTCAGGATTGTTTGTCACTTGAGCATATTTACCCCACACTACTTTACCAGTATTCGTCACCAGTCCTAGGTCACTAACGTTTACTTCGATAATGGTTCCTTTGGTAATAACACCCAGGGAAGAGTAGAGTGCAGACTGAGGATTCTTCTTCACGCCAATGATATCCAAGCAGAAAGTTGTCTTTAATTCAGGATGTGTTACGTGTGCTTTTTTGAAACGCAAACCCATGGGGCGAATAAACCTTTCGTACTTTGGAGGTTTTCTTGTAAAGCCGTCGCCAACAAAAGTCACCTTTGTTACCATTCTTTTCCATTGCTTCTTCTTTCTTTTTCCAGTATAAATAACTTTGAAAATCTCGTCATCTGCAACTGGTCGAACTTTAGGGAGCGGCACATCCCACTTTCCTGCCTTCTCCTTTCTCTTTTCTTTTACAGTATTCGAAAGAACCTTTGAACTAGAGGTTGCTTGCCGATCCAACAGATAAGGAGGAACAGCTCCTTGAACCGCAGGTTGGTCAGTCTTTTTATCTGCCTTCTTCTGTGTAAGTGCGGCTACTTTCTTTCTTTGTTGAACCTTGTCTACAAAGTTTTGTTTGTTCAACAGTTTAGCCTTCAAGCCCCGTGTTCGCTTTATAATTTGTGACTTTTTGTGAGGCTCTCTTGCTTCCCTTTTTCTAATGCGTTCAAAATGATCGAGTCTATGTCCATGTTCTTTTATATGGTTTTCGATATAGTCTCCTTGAGGCATCCGTCGGCGTCCTTTTCCACGGCCCCCAAATCAAAATACAAAAGTCGAAGCGCACTCGAGTTGCACTTGGCTCGTACATCAGCTGCAACTTGTCGTACTGCTATTGCAAAATGATCATTTTCATCCAATACTACTCCATTTGTTTTCAGGAAAACATAATTCGTCGCATTATTTAGCTTCCCAAGTCTAAGAGACACTAGCTATACTTGCATAAAAGCAGACATCCAACCATAGTTGTGAAATTTGTCGTTATTGGTGGCATTTTCCTTTGGTACGATGGATTTGACTGGTGCTTCAGCTGTTTCTCAACTTGTTGGAGCTTCAAGTCGTCTATTTTTAGCAAGCGCTCCTGTAGAAAAGAGCAATTCAAAAGCTCTTGGTTTATTATCCGCATTACCATCTCCTTTAGACGAAGTTGCTTTGTTCACCTCGGCGGCTGGAGTCGTGTTTGGTTTCCCCTATTTGACTCCAAAAGGGCCCGATCCAAAGAAAGACACTTGGTAAAGTTGTTTCAAACGCACTCGATACGACGGGTTCTTATGTTTTGATTAGGTACCAGAGCATCAAAAAGCCTGTTTGGCAACCACCCAATTGGTTGTTTCCGGCAGTGTGGATCCCACTCAAAGTTTTACAAAGCGTTAGTTTGGTAGGTCCAGAACAACTAGTGTTTGTTTCGTTGCTGACTTTTGAAAAGTTCTTGTTATGGAAGAAAGAAGGAGAATTTCCTGCTATTCCTAGTGCTGCCTTTGTCGTTCATCTGAGCTTTGGGAACTTGTGGAACGTAAGTTTGTTTCGTAGTAGCTAGTGTCGCAAACTGAGCACTTTCTAGTATCTGTTTTTTGCACGTCGCAATATGTTTGCAAGCCTGTTTGCCATGGGTGGTTTCTGGGTTTCCTTGGCAAGCACTATCTTTGCGTTTCATAAAGTGGACTCGCATGCAGCACTTTTATTGGTACCAACGCAAATTTGGGCTACTATTGCAGCTGCTCTCAACTTTCATACTTATTGGCTTAACCGAAAAGCACCGAAAGACAAGGACGGAAAAAATTCTTATGATAGCAAAAAGGGAAAATGAGATGTGCACAACAACACGTGGCGAGGAGGAATAAAACTTGAGAGAATTTGGCGCCATCGATTGCATTTTTTTTTCTTTCCATCGATGCCACCAACATTTCGTCCACTTCCTGCCGCCTTTGTTTCCACGCCTTTGACTAGTTCTAGTGGTTGGACACGAGGAATGCCGCCACCAACACCACGCATAGTACTTTCCTTCTCCTGTCACACATACTTGGGTTCAAGATTGGACAGGTCATCGTTGGGTGTTGTACGAGCAACACCAACGTTGTTCACAAGTAGGAAGCCGAAGTTGTCATACAACAACTTTTTATTGAAAGCGTCCGCTGCTCCAACAGAGGGAAACTCCTTACTAAGGGACAATTTTACCCCGTCGACATCTCTCAACTGGGAAGAAGCTACTGTGCGAGAATATGTTGCAGCCTTGGCGGAAAATGGTCATCCTCTCGTTACTCAGGTAAATGGAGAGAATCAGTCTCTCAGTGATGATTGGCTCGAAAAAAAGACTAGATCAAAGCGTGAGTCGTTTTTGCAGGATTCTGGGAGCACTACCAAAGCGGTTCACGGAGGGGAACAAAAGAGGCAAGGAAAGAAGGCTAGAGCAATACTGGACGCTATAGCGATGCCTATAGTACAAAGCTCTACCTTTACTTTTCGTTCTTCGAGTGATTGTATTGCATATAATCAAGGACAATACGACTCTTTTGAATACGGGAGATATGGGAATCCTACAACGAGAGCTGCGGAAGAGAAAATCATGTTGTTGGAAGAGGCAGAGGATGCTCTCGTTTCTTCCTCAGGTATGAACTCCGTAACTACTATGTTGTTGGCGTTGTTGTCTCCAAACGATTGTTTGGTAACCACCAGAGACTGTTATCGTAGAACTCGTCAGTTTCTACAGACAATATTGCCTAGAATGAATATACAGACCATCGTGGTGGATCCTGCGGACACTGCAAGCGTAGAAGCTGCTCTAAAACAAGGGGCCAAACTCTTTTTTTCAGAGATGCCAACCAATCCTCTTATTCGAGTGATTGATGCAGAAAATATCGTTCGACTTTGTCATAGATATGGTACTATTTGTTGCATTGATTCTACTTTTGCCACCGCATACAATTTGAAGCCACTTTGTCTGGGAGCTGATCTTGTTCTTCATTCGGGAACCAAGTATTTGGGAGGACACAATGACTTGATGTGTGGTGTGTTGGCAGGAAAGAAGGAATTGTTGGAGAAGATTCGTTCTTTACACGGAATATTAGGTGGAGTAGTGGATCCTCATTCATCCTATTTGCTGTTGAGAGGAATGAAGACCTTATCCTTGAGAATGCGAGCACATAATGAGAATGCTGCTCTACTTGCTCAAGTTTTGAGTCAGCATCCGAAAGTTTCCAAAGTTCATTATCCTTCCTTGAGTAGTCACCCAGACTATCATGTCGCGAAAACACATTTTAAGAATGGTTTTGGTGGAGTTTTATCTTTTGAACTTCGTGGGGAACCTTTTGGAATGGATACATTTGCTGCTGGGATTCGCTTTGTAGATGCTTTAAGTATTCCTCATATTGGTCCATCGCTTGGAGGTGTAGAGTCTTTGGTAGAACAAGTTTGTATTATGGGGTATTTTGATCAACCACAGAAAGTGCGTAGGGAATTGGGAATAAGTAACGGTCTTATTCGATTTTCATGTGGAATTGAAGACAAGAGTGACTTGGTAAATGATGTGCTTCAAGCTTTGGAAGCAGTATGAAAAACAGCAACCAATAGATAGTTGCGTGTTTGACAGGGAGAGAGAGAGAGAGAGAGAGTTGTGTGTTTTATGTGCGTTCCTCTTCCTAGTTCCTTTCCTTTTTGGATTTCGGCGGGCTTTGTGGGACTCGTTGGAGGAGACTGGGAAGAGGAGGAATGATACTTTGCAAAAGTCAGCACAGCAATATTTAAACAAAGTAAATGGAACAACAATGGTCACAAAAAGTAGCTTACTTCCCGGTTATCCTATTGTATAGAAAAAGTCAATGTTTAGAAAAGTCACGTGTGGAAGCTTGCTTGAATGTATACGAAACAAAGTCAGGTTATTATTTGGAAACCTGTGAAAAGGCGCACCCTGAGCAAGTCCTATTTTCAACTCGCTTGGAAAATAATGAGTATACGTGGAACTTGGACGGAACCAAAATTGTAGGTTTTTTGAGTGATACAGTTTCACAACGACAAACCCAAGGTCCAAAGGAAGCCAACGACTTGGAAGAACCAGCAAGTGAGGAAAGTGGAAATGATGCAGTTTTTCAAGAAGAAGGAAGAAGGAATGCTTTGGAACACGTAGTTCTGAATTTCGAAAAGGAAGAAGAAGCCAGAAGGTTTTGGGATTTACTGACGAGGACTTGTGGGGTGGAGCAAGGTCAGCTGGTGCCTTGTGAGAATGAATGTCCTTCGTTGACAGAAAGTAGTCAGTATAATTCGGTAGCTTCACAAGAAGATGACTTGGTACTAGAACGCGCACAGCAGTCGGAACACATGGACAAGGAAGCTTTTCCTTTGCCAAATAGACCTAGTCGTAGTGAAGATAAGAGCACGGAAGACGCACCAATTCTATTCACTGAACCAGAACTATCAAATTTAGACTCTTTTGAGCGTTCGTTAGAGAAGGCGTCCTCGGAAGAGAAAGAACAGTTTCTCAGTCGGCTTAAGGAAGACTCGAGTATTTTAGAAAAGTTTATTGATTTATTTCATATGTGTGAAGACTTGAAAATGGTTTCGGAGTTGAAGAAGCTGTCGAACATCATATATAGTATTCTTGTATCGGGAAATAGCAGCATTCTGGAATTGCTATTATCGGATTCCTATTATTACAGTATTATCAGCATGCTTGAATATAGAGATTGCAATAATTTCTCAAGTGAGAAGACTGGAGAGTATCGAGCTGTCAATAATCCTTTGAAATTGAGAAAGTATCTTAAAAAGTTGATGAATATTGAGGATTTGGTAACGTTCTCTGACAAACAAGTTGCTGAAAGAGTAAGACTTAATCAGCGTTTGATGTTTCTGAAACAAACGTTTTTCCCATTTTTGTCAGAAGATCATATGTTGAGTGTTCTAAACTCGGTAATGTTCTTCAACAACCTTGACATCATCAATTACTTCCGTTCCAGTCCTGATTCTCTCGATGGTCTTTTTGAGACATTGAAGAGCTATCAAATGGACGAAAGAAAGCAAAACGAAGGACAAATTACCGATCCTTGTACTATCTTTCGCTTTATTTATGAGTTGTGCGACCTTTGTAAGTCTCAACAACAACACAGTCAGCAAAACAAGGAAAGGTTGTTTGGTATTTTTCGGCTGGACGATTTGTTGCCAGTTTGCACCAAGTTTTTAACTTTATCGAAAAAGTTTCAAGAGAGATTTTTTTGTGCAAACATTATTTTGGTCCTGTTGAATAGTTTCTCATCTCCAGTGCGCGAATATATTTTGAAGCATGTGGAGCAGTTCAAAGCCATCGTCACTGCGCTTAAAGAGGAAGACGATTTTGCTCTCTCTTCGACATTGACGGATATTATATGTATGCTGATTGACCCCGACACGACGAAAGATTTTCTACAAAAGGATGAGTTTTTGGATCTGTTCTACGAAGACATTGTAAATGAATTGCTGGCGTCGTTTGATCGTCTAGAGAAAGATTCGAGTTGTTCGGCTTGCTATTCGAAAGCTCCGTTTGGAGATCATTTGATTCTTGCCGCTTGTCAAAGCTGCAATATTTTAAGTCATTGTGTTGCCAACCATGGCTATCGACCAAAATACGTTATTTGGCGTTTGAATGCATTGAACAAGGCCTGTCGACTATTTGCTTATCGAGACACTTGTATTTCTCTGTATCCCTTGCGTCTCCTTCGTTATTGCATTGGACAACGCGATGAGTTTTATAACAGATATATAGTGAAAGAAGATATTTTGGGATTGGTATTTCGTGCTGCGGAAACTTGTGCGAGTAGAAAGAATATTTTCTATTGTTCGCTGTTAGAAATGTTATCGTTCATAGACAAAAGTGGCGTGACGTTGTTGATCCAGCACATCGGAAAACAGCACTTGACAAGTCTCTCTTTTATATTCGGGGATAGTCCTGTTGTTCGCAGGTATCGAGGAATGGTAGAGGAAGACGACACGACGCGTACGGAAGCAGCATCCGTTCCGTTCCTTGGGAAAAGGAGAACCGCGGAGTCGGATTCGGAAGAACGTTATTTTGAGGAAAACGATGAAGACAGTGTTCCCGGTGGACCTCCTATGGAGTGGAGTGGAGTAGTAGATAGGGACCTGATACTTCCTCAAGGAACCAAAGACACCGAAGAAGAACCCTCCGTTTTTCTTCAACTAGAAAAAGAAGAGTTGGTTCCGTCGCCGCGTCAAGGACATAAGCGACGCGGTCCTGTGGTTGCTTTGGGCAAGTTGGGTTCCAGTCGTCCTTTAGTGGATTACAGTTGGTCGGAAGAAGAGGAAGCAACTTCTACCACGCCATCCACCGTTCATGCGGACTAGTAGGAAACTCGGCATTTCGACGACAAGTTGGTAGTACCGAGCACTAAAGAAAGTAAATAGACGATGCAATAAATAATAGCATGAATGTCGAGTAAAGCATCAGCCATATGAATTGTGTTTTACTTATCGAACGCGACATATCAAATGTCGTTGTTTACGATATTCCAATTCTCCACGTTGTACCATAATTTGAATCGCTTTCCGTGCCGCAAATTCACCAACGCTCGCTTTCAAAATGTCGTCAAGCAAACGTCTTTCCGAAACGGTCGAACCAACAAATATTTTACGCCTGATCATTGCTTCCACTCGTTGAACTTCAGCTAGAACCTAGGAAACAGTATTTCACAACACTAATAAGGACAAACTGAACAAGAGTCGAACCTCGGGACGAAGAATGCCGTCAACCACAGGAAGAGATTCCGAATTGGCAGCATCCATGGTCGAAACTCGAAACAGCCGTAGTGCCTCCAGAGCATGTTGCTCGTTGGCAACTGATGACAGTGACATCTTTGCTAGTGCTTCTGCAAGTCTGATAATAGCTTCCAACTGTCTAACAGTGATAGGTACAGGAGGAGGAGCTTCTCCTTTTGCGTCACTTTCTATAGTTGCTTGCCTCAATTCTTGGCGAATAGATACATAACTATTCTTGAGAAGCTCAGCAGCTTCCGGAGTAAGCCTTGGAGAACAACGACTTCGAGCATACGCTATATAACGACGAAGTGTCTGTATATCAATTCTACCAGCTTGAAGGGCACTTTCTCGGATGAGTGCTTGATCTTCGTTGCTGCCTTGTAGAGAAGAGCCGCTCAACAGTCCAAGGTCTTGCCCTTGACGGTGCAGTCCAATGACGTGTTTTGCGATACTCGAATCTCGTTCGTCCGTTCGGATATCTCTGACAATAAATATCAAGTCGAATCGTGACAAAATGGTAGATTGAAATTCGATATTTTCTGATGCAGCTCGGGTATCATCGTATCTGCCGAATGCAGGATTCGCTGCTGCCAAGACAGCTGCTCGAGAGTTGAGCACAGTAGTTATTCCAGCTTTAGCAATGGATATAGTCTATACAACAAGGCAAATGCTCATATCGATCGCTACATACATATCTCGTTATATGTATACTTACCTGCTGTTCCATTGCTTCGTGAATAGCGACTCTATCCGCTAGTCTCATTTTATCAAATTCATCAATGCAGACAACTCCGCCATCTGCCAATACCATGGCGCCTCCTTCCAAGTGGAATTCACCCGAAGCGGCATCTCGAATAACGGACGCTGTTAAACCTGCAGCAGAACTTCCTTTTCCTGAGGTGTAAACACTGATTGGAGCTACTTTTTCCACAAATTTAAGCAGCTGAGATTTTGCAGTAGAAGGATCTCCTAACAACAGTACGTTTATATCACCGCGAATTCTCATACCATCAGGTAAATGTTTCGTTGAACCAGCAAATAACAAACATGCAATAGCCCTCTTAATGTCTTCGTGTCCGTAGATTTCAGGTGCTATAGAATTGGCGATTACAGAATATAAATTTGGCATACGAGATATTCTTATCATTAGTTCTTCATTATCGTGTTCTAAGAGACTTATGTCGTCACCAGCTATTCCAGAAGTTGCTGTAAAACGATAAAGAGGATCGGAATCTTCCATAGACATCCCTACCACTCGTAAGTAAGGATTTCTTACCATAGATGTGTTTGAAGTTCCAGACGTTGATGATGTGCCTGATGGCGCATTGGAAGATATAGAATAAATTCCCAGGACACAAATCCGAGTTCCTGGTACAGCAACACCAACCAACTTTCTATCTACAACGAGTTGAATGCTTCGTGGCATTTCACCAGTAGGAACCTCCTCAGGCAATTCCTGAAGTTTTAGCGTTTGCTGGTCTGCATACTCACATTCATCCGGTACGATGACGAAGGGATCCAAGGGACAAGGTTCCATTCCCTCTACGACAGGACTATCACAAGTTCTGGGAACTGAAAAACCACCCAGTCCCGGCTTTACAGAAATGTTTTTCTTTACTTGGCAATTTTTACAGCATATGGTTATATTTGTTGCCTTTGCTCTTACTCGAGAAGAGGAAATAACGATACCTCGGACACAAGTCAGCTTTCCAATATTTGTCGCGTTAATGAGTCTAATTGCCATGGGTTTCTCAGAACTAGATAATATAACTTGTAGCTGAGTTTTCACTGTGCGTTCTTGTAGGTTATCGACAGAACATATATGTTTTGCTGTTTCTTCTGCAGTTGTTTCCATCTACGAAGGAAATTCAGTAAGTAAAACTTTGCAAATATTTTTCCTCCCACCAGCTGTAAATAGTCTTCTGGATGAGTTCTAATCAGATTAGCAAGGTCGTCATCGAAGTGATGTATGTCGTCTAGAAAGAGCTCCAGTAGATTATCCCCGGAGTTTATTGCATGTTGAAGCTTCTCTCTATACTTGAAACATGATTCACTGGAAGTGTAGTGCAAGAAGAACTCTCTAAATTTTTCTTTTGCGGCGAATCTTGACAGTTCATTTATATTCCTTTCATTATTCTGAAAGGTTGGAGCACCGTAATACACTGGTTGAGCATCCCACTCTGTCATCCTTTTCCTACAAGAATAGAAAAATTTTGTACGGAAAAGTGAAGGCGCCAAAATCCCAAAAGTTGGCGCCAAAAAAAAAAGACGAAAAAAATTTTGAAAAAAGTGGACGGAGATGATTTGGCGCAATTCGTTGAGATATCTTCTGTGCTTCTACCCGTTTTGAGTGTTGCCGTTTTGTATTACGATAAAGGCTTTTTTGTGAAGTATACCAAAGACTGTTCGACAAACAACGCAACTAAATATTCACTGCGAACATCTTTATATACTTGTTTCCTTAATGTCATAGACTATTCTCCATTTTGTAAAAGCCGTCTGTTATCTCCGAGTACAGTGCATCGAGCTTACTTCTCAAAGCATCTTCACCTAACAACCCAGTAATATAAACCCAGTGCAATGTTCAAAAAAGAGACCAACCTTGTGCAGGATCCAAAAACTTCATACCAGATATCTTGTAGATGGTTTCACCCATTTGTTCCTTTATCTGCGCCAATGTTAGATGTTGCTCACCGGATCCTTCAACTGCCTTATTTGCCAACTCATAAAAATGAATCATATTGCGCAACATGAGAACGCTCTTGTAAAATGGACAGAATCGGTCATATTCAGTAAACGAATTTTGCGCAAGAAAGTCTTCACGTATCATTTTTGCAACTTCCAGCGTAATCTTATCGTTTTCTGCCAGCGAGTCCTTCCCTACTAGTTGTACTATTTCCATTAGATCATCCTCTGTTTGAAGAATTTCTCTAGCCTTTTGTTGATAGTTTAGAAATTCCGGGAACCGTTCTTCGTAATACGGCTCCAATGCCTTCATGTACTTGGAATAGGAGATGAGCCAATTGACCGAAGGAAAATGCTTTCGTTGAGCCAGTTTCTTATCCAAACCCCAAAAGACTTGAACGATTCCAAGGGTGGCTGACGTAACAGGATCTGAAAAGTCACCACCTGGTGGTGATACAGCTCCCACAATAGTAATAGAACCTTGTCTATTAGGGGAGCCTAAACAAGATACCTTACCAGCTCTCTCATAAAAACTTGCCAATCTAGCTGCCAAATATGCAGGATAACCACTATCTGCCGGCATTTCCGCCAGTCTTCCACTTATTTCTCTCAAGGCTTCTGCCCATCTGGAAGTAGAGTCGGCCATCATACTTATATTTAAACCCATATCTCTGTAATATTCCGAGACAGTAATTCCGGTATAAATGGAAGCTTCTCTAGCAGCCACAGGCATATTGGAAGTATTTGCTACCAGAAGAGTTCTTTTCATGATACTTTCTTCTCTATCTCCCACTGTCATGGTTAGTTCCGGAAAGTCCTTCAATACTTCTGCCATTTCATTGCCTCTTTCCCCACAACCGACATAAACTATTCCATCTGAGTTTGAAAATTTACTCAGTGCTTGTGAGATAACTGTCTTTCCACAACCAAAAGCACCTGGTATAGCACAAGTTCCTCCTTGTACCGAAGGGAAGAGAGCGTCCAATACCCTTTGACCGGTTAAAAGTGGTTTATCTGCCCGAAGTTTTTCTGTCACTGGTCTAGGAAGTCTTACTGGCCACTGATGTACCATGGAGAACTTTTTCTTTTGTCCATTGAAGTCTATTTCCAAAACAGTATCTTCCAAAGTATAGTCTCCAGGTGGCGCTAGAAACACTATCTTTCCCATTTGGTTTGGCGGTAACATAATCTTGTGGTCTATAAGAGGTGTTTCAGGAACGATGCCGTATATATCTCCAGCAGTTATCGGGTCTCCTACTTTTAGGTTGTCTGCAGGTCTAAACTCCCATACTTTCTTTCTATCTAAAGCCGGAACGTTTACTCCTCTTGGTATAAACACAGAGTTGCTTCTTTCCGCAATTTTCTCGAGTGGTCTTTGTATGCCGTCGAAAATATTTCCCATCAGACCTGGTCCCAATTCTACGGATAGTGGCGATCCAGTACACAATACTGGGTCACCTATAGTTAATCCTGAAGTTTCTTCGTACACTTGAATTGTCGCAACGGAACCCTCCAAACGGATGATTTCACCCACCAGTTGTTCGTTTCCTACACGAACGAGTTCATACATTGCAGCACCGTCCATATTTTCTGCGGAAACGACAGGACCGGATACTTTTTTAATTATTCCGTTTTTCATTCCGTTGACTCGAACTGTTGTCATCTTGTAGTGTAATCGCACGAGTCTTCACGATGCCTAACGGAGGATTCCTCAACCAAAGTTGACTGCCAATCAATTCCAATTCCCACCACCGAGTTGGCGGCGATTGTACGGCTGCCGTATGTACCAAAGTACGGTGAACACTTGCCATTGCTCTTTCACAAGCAGCTACAATATCACCTTTCAAAATAACATACCAGCCAAGAATAAGAGCACTACTCAAGTCACCAGCTCCCGTGAAACTACCTTGTATCTTCTCTACTGTCTGAATATATTTTTGGTTACCAAAGTCACTACTTATCAGTATCACAAAAGAATCCATATCTTCGTATTCTCCACTAGTAACTACAATATTCTGTACTTTTCGATATTCATGTAAATATCTACAAGCTTGGAATGCCTCTGTAACGGAACCCACAGCTTTCTCGGATAGGATGGACAACTCGAACTGATTCGGTGTTATAATATCGGCAAGCATAATTACTTGGTCTCGATAAATAGGAACGAGACTTGAAGGAACATACAATTTCCCATTATCTCCCTATGACACACCCAACTAAGGACTATATATTATTCCATCCATAGCAGTACCTACCATTACAGGATCACATACAAAGACAAGATTGGGTTTCTTGAGTTTTTTGACGGCTTCCAATATATGAAGTAGCAAATCATGGTCACCTATATATCCCATCAAGACATAATCCCTATGCGTCGTTAAAACACCGCTGACCTACATCCATCAATGATACTTACACTTGTTGCAACAAACAGTTGGCCTCTAAACCAGCAATGAGTTGATCAAACTCTTCACTGCTCAGTCTCTTTCCACGAAAGCCACCTAAATATCCAGTGTGATTGGAAAACTGGACAGTATGGATAGGATCCACTTGAAACCCCAACAACTCGAGTGGAAATACAGCTGCCTAGTTATATACACACATTTTCTCTTTATTCTTCTTCAAAAGTGGCAATACAATATATCTTACTTTATTACCGACATATCCATAAACTACATGACTTTGAATACTCAATACTCGTCCATAAACTCGTGTCTCATCCATTTTCTTTCTTCTCGTCAGTCGACAATAGCAACGGCCATAACCAATTTGGAATCGATTGTTTGGTACGTTGTCCATACTTCACAATTGCTTGGCGTATATTCGGACATTGTTGAAGCATATCTTTCAGTGGTTGTGGAGGAAGTCTCAAAATAACCGGAACAGAACGTGGAACAGTCATTTGACAAGCTTTCACAAACCCTTCCCATAATCGACTCGACTTCCAAACTTCTCTGTCAATGAGTCTCGCAAAGATAACAGAAATAATAAATTTTTGCAACTGTGGAAACTCCAAAATGGATTGAATAACGGTTCTCAAAAGTAATATAGGAATGGGACTTTTCTCTACCAATTGTTGTAAACTGGTTGCCACTGCATCTTGTGGAAACATCGACTTGAGCTCAAAACAGTATTGAATGGCAGCTATGACATTTCGCAAGGAAAAGACAGCAGCATCTTTAGGCTCCAAAAGATGCAACTCTACTAGAAATTCTGAGGCAGACATCACAGGAGAACGAGCACTTAATAATTTAGTTACTGCACGTTTGAACTCGTCGCTATCTTGCAATGCAACCAAATGAGGTAAAAGAGAAACGACTTGTTCTTTGGAAAAGGAGTCCATAAAAGGAATTGCATATCTCACATCGCATAAAGGCTGAGAAGGATCCTGAAAATGCTTGCGAGCAGCTTCCAGTACTTGAGGACTTGGCTTTTTCCCATTTTCCATCAGACTATCCAACAGCTCCAATACAAAGGAAGCTACTTTGGGAGAATGATTGGCAACTATCTCTACAAGTTCTGGAGAGTCCTCTGAAAGTGTTCTCGACAAGTTAGGTATATATGTTTTAAATAAATCAATCACTTGCTCATCACAATTCTGTTCCAATATTTGTAACAACGATATCAACAAAGCAGGCTTTCTCGAACATAAAACGACGTACAAACTGGAGCAACGCTGCAATCGTTTTTCTGTATTTTCCATTTCTTCCTTTTCCAGACGATGACTGGCGCTGTCTTTCATGATTTCATCCACAAAAGATAAAAGTTTCTCCTTGGCAAAACGTTCGATAGCTTCCGTAAGAGAGTCCATGGAATACAAACGACTAGCAATCAAGCGAATTGCAGGGCCTCTCAATACTTCATCTTCATGAACAGCATAGTCCAAAACAACGTCGAGAAATCTCATTTGGTCTTTTCCTGGTCTTTCTGTCATAATTTCTATCAAGGCATGAAGGACAGCTGTCGTTTTGGAAGGATCTTCAATACAAGTCCGAACTTCATCCACCGCACCTTGAAATAGAATAGGAGCTTGTACATATAACTGAGCAAATAAAGAATCGTCCATGGTTAGGTGACGAGCCACTTGTCTAGCAAATATATAAAAGAGAGTTTTGTAGCGTTCCGTAACATATTTTTCCAAGTCATATTGTTGTTGTTGTTGTTGTTCCATTGTCTTCCAATGAAATACAGGATTTTCTTCTCCTTGGCTATTTTCCACGATCAAATCCACCAACTCGGACTTTGTCGCATCTTTGGAAAACTCCACATTCATAGAGATGAGCTTTTCTTGCAACTGCTCTACTGTCTGTTCCATCCATGGTTCTCGACCAGTATCGTTGTTTTCATCTTTCAATCCTTTCTTCATTACATCAAATACAAGTTTCTGATAATGTTCTCTCACCGCAGAAGACACGCAAAATGCTGCTTCTCCATATAACCAATGAATAGCCAATTCTAATCGACTTTCTATTTTCTCCAATATAAACTCAATAGCTTCCTTATACAAGGATTGATCTTGTTTACAATTGGGCAACATTCTACCCAACAATGCCAAACGCAATGCATTCCCACCTCCAATGGTTGCTTCCTTTTCTGCAAATAGAATACGTTTACAAGATTCTTGTGAAAATCGTTCGATCATTTCATCCGAATAATTTGGCAGAGATAGTGCCGGAGGCTTTTGTAAGGAATGACCGATAGAAAGGGGCACAACTTGTTCTTCTTCTTTTTTGGTTTCTTCCCACTCTGAAATTGACTGAGATTCCTTTTTCCAATCTTGTGATTGTTGTTGTTGTGTCTCCTTTGTCTTGTCTTGTGGAGATGCTACACTGCTAGGCGTTGAAGAGGCAGCTCGAGCCAATTTTGAAGCCAAACGTGGATCCAGTCGAGGATCTCTTTTCAACTTGGAAACAGATTGATCGACTCCCAACACCTGATTATTATTATTATTGTTATTATTATTATTATTATTCATAGGAGGTTGTTCCTCGGTTCCTAATCGAGCTTCTTCTGTCGTTTTCGTGGTTTCATCCCCCAAAACAGGAGGAACCTCGACAAGTTTTCCAAGTACCATTTCTACCAATGTCGATAATGGATACTTGCTGACAAGAGAATCCGCCAAAGTCTTGGCTTCCTCTGCAGAAACATATTGTTGACTGCGAATTCTCTTGGAATCCCTTTCGTTGCTTTTTGCAGCATAAGGTCGCTTTGGTGGACGTCTAACACTAGTAGAAACACTTATCTTGCGATTCTTCGCATTGGCAATCGTACTTTCATCCACACCCAAGTTACGCAATGCAAGTTCCAAACTTTGTAAAATAGACTGTCTTTGTTGTAAGGATTCCACACCAATAGCAGACAACAATAAACTCTTCAACGATGAACGTTCTGTTACTTTTTGAGCATTGGACAAGTTGGAGTCTCCTCCTTGAATCACAGAATGTACCACAGACATAATCTTATTGGCAAATACACAACGTTCTTCCATAATATGAAATAAACTGGCCATCGCTGCACAACGCACTTGAAAGTTAATATCTTCACTCGACTGTTTAAATATTTTCATTATTTCTGATAACAACTGTTCTGCTTCTTGAAATACTTGTTCTTTCGATATACAGTGACGTCCTTCTTTGAGCTCATCCCACAGGGACGGTGACTGGCCAGAAGAGTCACTACAAGGCGAAAACAGTTTGATAACAGATTCTACAAGTTTCAAACTTTGTAAGCCTAAACTTTCATTCTTTTCCAAAGTAAATTGACAGGCTGTCTTGCATAATTGACACAATGCCTGGAAGAGTCCTCTCTGTTTGCTTTCCACATGTCCTTGAGTGGAAGACGGCATCAAGAACAACTTGTGTACAAGAGGTAATAATAAAAGAGTCGTATGAATTACTTTTCTTTGTACATTAGGACTCTGATCACTCGACATCATCAGTAGACTCTCCATGGCTACCCAATATTTAGGTCACCGCATATACTCGACCCAATTCAACTACACTTACCAGTATAGATATATTCTTGATGAGCAGAACATACTGCCAAAATAAAGTCAACTACCGCTTGTCTCACCTGGACGGTACGGTCTCTTTGATATTCCAATACCAAAGGAAATACCGTTGCTAGTGCTGTAGGGTCTCTATGAAGCACAAGTTCCTGTAACTTTTTGACTAGTTCGACCTTTTCATTGGGATTGATAGACGATGCTATTTGGTTTAATAAGGAAACCAATTGAGCGTTCATCTTTACTTGCGTGCATATATTATAAACCACGTGCCAAACACACACAACTCTCAATCACCTCGAAATTCTCCCTTTCATGTCATCTGCTCGCTCGCTCGTTCTTGTAGGACATACGGCAAGTCGCTTTGGAGACCAGTCTTGGAACTTTATCGTTCCACTAGCGCTTGTAGTTGTATCTCATGGATCTCTTTGGGTTGCTTCGTTTTATGCAATTTGTAGTAGATTGGTAGTATTAGCTATTGGTTCACGACTAGGCGTCTATATGGATACTCGTGCAAGAATCCAAGTCGTGAGGATGGGCGCTCTTTGTTGTGTTTGTTCTGTCACTTTGGTTACTTGCTTGTTATCTTACTTTCTAAAGTGGGATACGAGTTCTTGTTTCCTTCAAGGCAACTTGGTGGATTGGCTATTTCGTGAGTCCTCTTGTTCCTGGAAACAGAAGTGTTTATTTGTTGCCTTGTCCTTGGTTGGAAGTGGCGAGGTTGTTGGCGCCTTTTTAACCAGAGTTTCGGTAGAAAGAAATTGGATCATTGACATAGTAGAACCAGATAATCTCGCTTACTTCAACTCTCTTTTGAGAAGGATCGACCTTTTATCGGAGATAACAGCTCCCATACTTGTTGGTTGGTTTGCAAGTACCAATAATAATACTTCAACGTTGCATGCCATTGTTTGGGTCGGTCTCTTGAATATTTTGAGTTTTCTGGTGGAATATGGAACGTTGCTAGCTATTCATCGGTCTCTAGTAACGAGTATTTCAGTAACATCCAGTCAAGATAAGATAGAAGAACAACAACAACAAGAAGACAATTCCAATCCTGAAACCACAACAGAGACTGCTTCTTCCGATATGCTTTCCGGCAGCTTTTCTGTATTCCTTCGACATCCTTTGATGCTCGTTGTGCTGGCTTATAGTTGTCTGTGGTTCAATGCAACATCTCCTCATGGCTTCTTATTCACTTCTTATTTGGCAGAAGAACCACATCTCTCGACTAGTATTTTAGGTATCTTTCGTGCGAGTGGTGCGCTGTTTGGTTTTCTAGGGACAGTTGTCTTTCCTTGGTGGGAGAAACGTTGGGCATTAAAGTCGACTTGTCTCTTCTCTATTCTTTGGGAAACGATCACTTTGGTAGTTTCTTGTCTCTTGATAATGTTGGGGAGTGAAGGATGGTGGAGTTTGTCCGTTTCTCTGTCGATGATTGTCCTATCAAGAGTTGGTTTATATGCCTTTGAATTAGGCGAGGCTCTTTATATACAAAGATACACCGAGGCTTCTCAACGAGGGAGAATGGGTGCAGTAGAAGGTTTGCTTACCAATGCAGCCAACTTGGCGTTGCTTTTTGCAGGACTCGCATTGCGTTCTGCAGCGCAATTCCGCTATTTGTGGATATCTTCTGCAGCTTTTGCAGCTTTGGGTTGTGTTTTGTTCATCGTTTGTCCTCATAAATGACTCGACTTGGTAGGTTTCTCATAAAGTCGGGGTTTCATTCCTCTTTTTGCGGCAAACAATAGAGAAGAATAACGACTTTGCTTTAAATAGGAAATAGCAGACATTGCTTCTCGTTCTGCTTTGGAAAGTCTTTCATCACTATTCTCGTTGTTATTGTTGTTGTTGTTGCTCGGTGTCTTTTCCTTGATGGGAAACGGCAACTGACCATCAAGAGTAGGAAATCCTAATCGTTGTCGGATACGAGGATATCTCAACATTCCATGGAGCAACAAAGTAAAGCAACTATTGGGTAAAAGATAACAAAATACCAGCGCAGGAAGTTTCAATGTCAGTGGAAAACAAAGAATAGTGATAGCTCGTGCAGAAAACAATGCAGCATCGTTACTAGTCACTGCCATAGTATCCCTTGCAATGCGCAAAGTGATGAGGTAAACAGTAGAAAATACAAAAGGAAGAATATAATGCGGGTCAGGAACCGTCAAATCTCGAAACCAAGCAATTCCGCCATCCGATAACGACATACGAGACGCTTCCTGCTGATGATGATTGCGTAAATGACGTACTCCCCAATACAAAGACATGACAATAGGAGTTTGAATGAATGGCGCATAAAAGTTCTTCAACGGATCAGCTCTGTATTTCTTCATCAACTGAAGATATTCGCGTTTCAATTCCAACAACTTGTCATCGTTGTAACGACTCGTGGCGTCTGCTGTTTTCTTATGAATCTCGTTCAAATGTGGTTGGAGACATTTCATGATAGATATAGAACGCATACTGCTAATAGTAATGGGAAGTAATAAAAGTCTTACGGTTATGGTCGTCAATGCTATCAAAGCATACCAAGGAATTCCCAAAGTGTCGTATAATATTTCCAATAGATGAGCAACGGATTCCACATATCCCTGATAAAAGGATATCCATTGATCATAAATACCTAAAGACTCGACAGTTTGTTCCGGTTCTTCTATATTGCCAACCGGTAAACGACTAGAAGACAAGTGTTCGGTATCGTTAGCGTCACTGCTTTGATGGTGCAAGGACCTTGCGGATGACAAGTATCCAAGTACAATATGGGAGTCTGCTATCCTTGTGGTAGTTTTCAATTTGCTGTTGGTTGTCCAAAACAAGTAGCAGTTTGTAGTCGTCCTTGTGATTGCACATCTCGTTTCATCGGGCACACGGAAGGATCCCTTGCGCGGTCTTGTGGAATAGAAATAAGAAAAAAGAGTCTTGGTGTTTTGTTTCCTCCACACACTCGATAGAATTCTAGTCAACGGCATTTCCTATACTCTTTTCGCACCAATTATTTGTCTTTCTTCTTATATGCTGCTGAAACAATATTTCGTAGTAGGTCTTTGCTGGTATCTCCTCCAAACGCGCATTGGAGCCAACCACCAACAACACGAGATGACCGACTCCACCGCTGCTAGTTGGAGAACGAGTACTTCACCTTCTTGTTCCACTTTCTTATCATGGAAGCGTCTTTATGGGTTGTATCAACGCTATATATTGCCTGAATATCAGAAACCTCTGTTGTATACTTTCCTAGGAATATTATTTCTCTCCTTGTGGCGACTCGTATGGAAAGTATCTCCTCTAGACTTGTTTCACTGGTTGGACGTGGAATATTATCTACAAAATGAAGACGGCACTACATTTGGATATGTATATTTTCCTTTGGTAAGTAGGGAGAGAAAAAGAGATGTGTTGTGTGAACTTTCTATATTAGGGCACTATTCTATGGTTTATTATCATAGTGACTGTATTTACAAAGGTAACCAACCGTCTTCAGTCTCACTATTATTCTAGAAGAACGAGTTGAGTACTTGTGTGTGTGTCAAGGAATAAAGTTGGCTGTAATACATAACCCAACAATAGTCGAACATAGTTGATAGATAGATAGATAGGAATTGAAACACATGCTCTGTTTGCATCTATATCCAATATCTCTATAGTTGAGTAGTTTCATCCTTTTGAAAGTATGTTCTATGTATCTATATATATATATATATATAGATATATATATGTCTGTGGTTGTATATATATGGAAATATGTATATCGTGATTGTGGCCAAGTAAGTGGTGGATGAGGATGGAATGAATCAGTTGGATCCTTTTAGTTTATACGAACTTGCCAAAGTTTGTCGAGTGGGACCTTCGGGAACACTCGACTTGAGAGAAATAGAAGAAAGCTCCGTTCGTTCCCAAAAACACTATAGGTATGTACTCTGCACTTTGTGTGGTATTCTTCGTTTCATATCCGAACAAGTGAGCCGGTGTACCTCAACGTCTATGACTTGGTAGACCCGGAAAACCCGGAACGCTTTACTGGGTTGAACGCATATCTGCACAAGATAGGAGTTGGATTTTACCACTCCGGTGTGGAGGTTGGAACTCGTCATGTCTTGTAAGCGCGAGGAATAAAAGCTGTGGTTGTTTGTGGTTAGGTATATGGCGTGGAGTTTTGTTTTGGAGGTTCCGAAAGTTCGGATACTGGAGTTTTTCATGTGGAACCTAAAAACGCACAAGGTGCTTCGTTTCGAAAGAGCATTTATATAGGAAACACGCCGCTCAGTCCAAACGAAGTGTTTCTGGTTGTACAGATATTAGCAGATAGTTTTCGTGGAAATACTTTTTCACTGTTGCGCAGAAATTGCAATCATTTTTCTGACTTGTTGTGTTTTTATTTGACAGGAAAACACGCACCCAAGTGGATCAATAGACTATCTAGTATTGGAATGCGAGTCAAGTGGTTGTTACCGAAAAGTTTGGATAACCCAAGTGCTTCTCCTTTACCTGCAGATAAGGCTAGTCTTGTAGTTCCTGTAGCAGGGAATGTGAGTCAGGTTTTGAAACCACGCGAAAAATAGCGCTCTCAATAAACCCACAAAGCATGGCGCTTGCTTTTTTTTTAATTGCGCGTTGGAACATTTTGTTTCCGCACCTTTGTAATTTTTTGGGGGGCAAGGTGTGTTTGTGTGATTGGTTGGTATAAAGGCGCCTATTTTCAAAGAGTCCAACCTAGTGAGAAAACATGAATCCGGAATAGTAAGTTTCTCGTGATTACCCTTGTATTATGAACTTACTAGAGCAAATAGTGACTACCTTTTCAAGTTGTTGCTGATAGGCGACTCTGGAGTGGGAAAGTCTTGCCTCTTGTTGCGTTTTGCCGACGACACTTACAACGAGAGTTATATATCGACGATTGGAGTAGACTTTGTAAGTGGATATAGTGTGCATGTGTGTGTTGGGTTATTTCTAAACTGGAGGGGTTGTAGAAAATTCGCACGATAGAACTGGATGGAAAGACCGTCAAGCTTCAAATATGGGATACCGCTGGACAAGAACGTTTCCGCACTATCACTTCTTCATACTATCGAGGTGCACACGGCATCATTATTGTGTATGGTAAGCACACGGACGCGAGCTAGGGTTGTTGGTTTCGTGCTAAGTGTGGTTGTGCGTGCCTATATATCATAGACGTTACCGACCAGGAATCGTTCAACAATGTCAAGACCTGGTTGCACGAAATTGATAGATATGCGAATGAGAGTGTGAACAAACTTTTGGTTGGCAACAAGAATGACTTGACGACGAAAAAGGTTGTAGACACTGCAACAGCGAAAGAGTTTGCGGATTCTTTGGGAATCAAGTTTCTGGAAACCTCGGCGAAAACTTCGGAGAATGTGGAGCAAGCGTTTATCACTATGGCACAAGAAATCAAAGAGAGGTAAGAAGAGGCACAGGAAAAAAAAAGCACGGGCTGATGTATTCCGCGTGTTTTTGTTTGTTCGGTATAGAATGGCCAATCAGCCGCAGACTCAAAAGACTTCTGGTATTCATGTAGGTGCAAACGCTCAGGAAGTGAAAGAGTCGTCTAGTTGTTGTTCTTAAAATCGTTTGTGATAAAAGTGCGCGCCTCCTTGTTTTTTCCCATGCAGCTTGAGTTGCTCATTATTATTATTTTCCCACCAAGCGTCCCCAACATTTGCACCTTTTTTCTCTTTGGCTTGTGTTGGCGCGCAATGTACAACGGCATTGGATTGCCTACTCCTCGAGGTTCAGGCACCAACGGTTATGTACAACGCAATGTAGCAAATGTCAGTCTTCTTGGACCTTCACGTCGTATAGGTTACCACCATCAAACCCAGAAAGCAGTCGACGGCTTGCCTAACCAAGAAACTCTTGGCTCCCCTCTTGCACGAAAGCCAGACCCCGACATCTTGGAACACGAAAGACAACGAAAGGCCGTCGTTCTATCCTTAGAGTTGGAAGAAAAATTGCGGAATGAGAATATTTTATCGGAAGAACAGATACAAGAGCTTGTAACAAAGGTTCGAACCCAGTTGTCGAGTCAAACGGAGGTCGACTTGGCAATAGACAACGGCCCACTGCGGGTCAACCAACTGTTACAAGATATCGCTATGCAAGCAAACAAGTGGAAGAACGCTTCTAGTAAACGGCGTAGTAAAGGCCGCGTTGGTTTTGTGGAACAAGAGCAGCAACCTCCTACGTTTGGTTTGCAACTCGATAGTCGACCTGTATTGGATTTCCACCGCAAGTCGTTGGCGAAAGAGAAAGAAAATTTGAAACTAAAGAATGCACTGGGAATTGATGACGACTATCAACCTGGAGACGTGTTTCGCAAGTCTAGGACCAAGGAAGATGAACGAGAAGCGGCACAACAAGAAGGTGCAGCAACATCTCCTCCATTTACAGAGGCCACCAAGTTGGAAACGGAGCAAGAACAAGGTCGTCGTCATACGGATAGTGCAAAAGAAGATGGCGAACTTGAAGAGGACGAAATAGCTGCTTCACCATCATTCCAACCACCAGCTACTAGTACAACGAGTGTGGATAACGAAGGTGAAGACGTCCAGGAACAGTCTGGAGAAGAGCAGCCAAGAGGAGAAAAGTCACAGAGACATCGTGTTTCCTCCAGCCGTCACCATCGACGACACAGAACAAGGTCGCCTTCTCCTCGTCATGAAAAGAGGAGGCATCGACGACCTTCTAAAGAAGAAAAAGATAGGAAACACAAAAGACGACATAGACATTCCCCTCGATAAACGAGTTGCTGTATATAATAACTTTTAATTCTCAACAGTTTCGTTTGGAAAACTTTGGCCTACACTAAGTCAGCAACATTCATCGGCATTTCGTCAATCTGTGTGCTATAAAACTGTTCGATATCTCGTAACATGGCAACATCTTCGTTGGTGACAAAGTTAATCGCAACACCTCGACGTCCAAAACGTCCTGACCGACCAATACGGTGAATATAATTTTCGCGATTCAACGGAATGTCATAATTGATAACCAAGGAAACTTGCTGCACGTCGATTCCTCGAGCCCAAATATCAGTAGCTATAAGAACTCGAGACTTGCCACTGCGAAATTCTGCCATCACGGCATCTCTTTCACTTTGTTTCATATCTCCATGCATGGATGAAACCGTAAAGTTGTTCTCTCGTAACTTGGAAGTTAGCCAATCCACTTTGCGCTTCGAATTGCAAAATATAACAGCCTGCGTAATAGTAAGCGTCTCATACAAGTCACATAGAGTATCAAACTTCCACTCTTCCTTTTCCACGGCAACAAAAAATTGCTTGATGCCTTCTAAAGTTAACTCATCTCGCTTCACCAATATCCTCACAGGATCTGTCATAAATTTGGAGGTCATCTCCAAAACTTCGTGTGGTAAAGTAGCAGAAACTAGTATAACCTGAATGGAAGGTGGAAGATGTCGGTATACCTCGTAAATTTGTTCCTTGAACCCTCTTGAAAGCATTTCGTCCGCCTCGTCTATAATAAGTAGGCGAAGCGTGCGAGTGCGCAAATTTCGTCGTTGTATCATGTCAAACACTCTTCCAGGAGTTCCCGATACAACGTGTACACCATAGTCCAATGTACGAATATCTTCTCCTAAATTCTTCCCTCCAATACACGCATGGCACTGGACGTTCATAAATTCTCCTAAAGACAATAGTGTATGTTGAGTTTGCTGGGCCAACTCGCGTGTCGGGGAAAGAATTAGTACTTGTATCTCTCTTGTTTTGATATCAACCGCGTTCAACGCAATAATAGACAACATGGCCGTCTTTCCCGTGCCTGACTGTGCTTGGGCAATGACATCCCTACCCTTCAAAGCGGGCGCCAGTGCTCTTTGTTGAATGGCAGAAGGTCTCTCGAAACCTTATATTCTAGTGACTTTCTTCGCTTTCCAAATACTGTACTTACCATAACTATAAATACCACGAAGTAACTCCTTCTTGAGTCCCAATTCTTCGAAAGAAGGAATAGCCTTGACCTCTTTACTTGTTTCAAAGTCCAAGTCGCGATCACGATGATATCCACCTATTCATCATCATGTGCTAAGACAATATCTCTTTTCAAAAACCCGCGTCGACTCACCTCTTCCACGTCTACTTCCCATCACAAGTACGGATCCAACCTTCTTTCCCTCAAAAAATGGCCGCGAATGGCTTTCTGCCGAGGCCAACTTTGGGATTATCCCAGTCTATGAAAGCTCTTCACAAAACCCGACAATATTGATACTATTTATTTTTACAATCAACAGTTGTAACCAGATATTTTTCGATAGAAACCAAAACGAATTTTCGATTCAGATTGCGAACTACAGTCAGTTCTTAAAATATGAGATGCATGCAAAGTCGACTGCTTTCAGGTTGTCAACATGGACAACAATCCATATTCCATATATCTATATACGTCCAAGTGTCATAGTTGTTCAAGGCTTTTTGAAGAAAGCGGAAAAAATGCGCCATTATTTTTGGCGCCATGGAAACTTATCGAAGCATGTAGAACAACCTCGAATGGGCAAAGTGGACGGACGACCAGAACATTTCCATTTCATTTCATTGGTGGTCGGTAGCAGCGGCGTTGTTGTTGCTGACGAGAGTATTTGTCGTCATCGTCGCATATTTTTTTTGGTGGATATTGTCTGTAGAGGGCATCGGCTATCATGTCCTGTGCTGGGTTTGACTTTGGAAACGCAAACTGTCTAGTTGCTATTGCAAGAAGAGGTGGTATTGACGTCTGTACCAATGAAGTGTCCAATAGGACAACACCGTAAGTTGAACTTTTTGTTGGTAAAACTAAACTGAAATGGCTGGTGTTTAGTTGTCTAGTCGCTTTCTCGGGGGAATCGAGAAGTATCGGGGAGAGTGCAGTTAGTTCAGTCGTACAGAATTATAAAAACACGGTGACGGAAGTGAAGAGATTGCTGGGTAGAGCTTATGACGACCCTGAGGTACAACGCCAGATGGAAAGAAGTTTCTTTGAAATAGTGAAGGAACAAGACGGTAGAACAGGGATACGTGTACAATATGGTCCAAATGGAGAAAAAAGGGTGTTCTCGCCTGAAGCCCTCGTTGCTATGATACTGACCAACCTGGGAGAAACTGCTTCTGCGGAGTATGGGGCGAACGTCAAGGACTGTGTCATATCTATACCTGCATACTTCACCGATGCTCAACGACGCGCTATGAAGGTTGCAGGAAAAATTGCGGGTTTGAATGTGTTGCGCTTGTTCCACGAACATGCAGCAGCGGCCTTGAGTTATGGACTTTATAGAGCGGCAGAATTGCCCGAAAATGATCCATACAAGGTTGCCATCGTAGATATAGGGAACTCGGCCACTACTGTAGCCATCGTGGGCTTTCTCAAGACCAAGCTTACTGTGTATTCTGTAGCTTTTGACAGTAACTTGGGCGGAAGGGATTTCGATCAAGTATTGTTTGATCATTTTGCATCAACATTTGGAGAAAAATACAAGTTGGATATTAGGAGTAATCCTCGAGCGACAATTCGTTTAAGAGTTGCGTGCGAAAAATTGAAGAAAGTTTTGAGTGCGAATCCGGAAGCTCCTTTGAATGTAGAGTGTATCATGAATGATGTTGATGTTTCGGGTTACCTTAAGCGTTCGGAGTTTGAGAAAATGTCGGAAGACCTGATCAAAAGAATATGTTTGACTTGTCAACGAGCGCTAGAAGGAGCCAATATGAGTGTGCAAGATGTTCAGTCGGTTGAAATTGTTGGAGGAAGCTCTCGAATTCCAGCTGTACAAAATGCCCTCGAGCAGTTCTTTGGAAGAAGCGTGATGAAGACATTGAATGCCGAGGAAACTGTTGGTAGAGGATGTGCGTTGCAGGGTGCGATTATCTCTCCTGCTTTTCGCGTTCGACCGTATGCAGTAGAAGATGTGATGCCTTATCCGATATCTATTTTTAAGCGTTGTGGAAACGAAGAGGAATGTATTCAGCTATTCACCAGATTTAATCCTATTCCAAGTTTAAAGCAACTAACTTTTACTGTCCCATATGCTCCAGTGGAACTTACAGGTTATTATGAGAAAACGGAGGGCACTCCCTTGGAGAATACTGCCATCACCAAGTTTGTGGTGGAAGCTCCTAAGAAGAAAGACAACGAAAGAGAAATGGCTAAAGTGCGAGTGCGTGTCAAATTGACAGCCGATGGTATTCTTACAATGCATTCTGCGTATTCTCTGGAAGAAGTGGAGGAACAACCACAAGTGTCAAAGAATGAAGAAAAACGTGAAGTTTCGAAGGAAAGTCAGGCTCCTGCAGAAAGTGCGGATAAGATGGATATTGGCGACCAACCGAGTGCAAACTCGGAACAGAATGCTAACAAAACAGAGGCAGAACAGAATGGCGTTGCAACTGGCAAAGAAGAAGAGGAACAACATGAAAAGCAGCAAACAGATTCCTCATCTGCCACAATGTCTGATGCAAATAACAACACTAATAACTCAGCCAACGCAACCAAGTCCAATGCCGACAAGCCTGACCCTCAAACCAAGAAAATGAAGACGAAGCAAGTAGACTTGAAATACGATGAAACGCTTTGTTCTGGCGTTTTTAATGATCATCAAGTAGAGACAGCACATGCCGCGGAGTTGGAGATGAGAGCGCGTGACCGCTATTTGCGAGATAGAAGTGACGCTTTGAATTCTTTGGAGTCATACGTTTATGATATGCGAAATAACTTGGCGGATTTTGGGGGACCCTTGAAAGACTTTGTTTTGGCCGAACACAGGCAACGCTTTTTGGAAGAACTGGAAAATATTGAAAACTGGATTTATAGTGATGAAGCTTCCAGTGCCTCCAAAAGTGTCTTTCAAGAGAAGCTATCTTCGATGAAAACGAAAGGTGATGCGATTGTTCAACGCAAGTATGAATGGGAAACGAGACCAGAGGCCATTGCAGAGTTGCAAAAAGTTTGTGAGACATATCGATCTTTGGCTTTATCGTCGAGTCCTGAATACGAGCATATTCCAGAAGAAGAACGAAAAAAGGTTTTGGACAAGGTTCAAGAGGCAGAAAATTGGCTGTCTCAACAAATTCCCATATTTGAGAAACTGCAAAAACATGAAGATTGTCCAGTTAGTGTAGCACAAATTCGTCAGAAGAGTAAGGCAGTTGAACAGTTTTGTCAACCGATTATGAATCGTCCCAAACCTGCTCCCCCTAAGAAGAACAAGGAGGAAGAGTCAGCTTCTTCTACCACCAACAAGGATAATAGTACGACAACAACCCAAAAAGAGGATTCTTCTGAGCAGATGCAGACAGAAACAGAGGAGGACAAGAGTGCGGAAAACAAAGATTCTCCAATGGAAACGGAACCCACCACAACAACACAATAGATGGATGCTTCCTATCTATGCATTTGTATTCTATGTTGGAGATATATATATATATATATATTGCCAGTCTCTGCGGATTGGAATAAAGAGCGATTACAAGACCAAATGATGGTTATGTTGCTGATGAAATTTACCAATAGGCCATCTTGCACGTACATCTACTTGTTCTAAATCATCTGCAAGACCAAAGCGCAATCTTTCTACTCCAGCCCAAGCCGTCATAACTCCATTATCAGTACACCAATAAGGAGGCGCAACTTGAAACACAAAATGAAATTTTTCTGCCAATTGCTGACAACATAAACGAACAGACTCGTTTCTTGCCACACCTCCTGACAGTACGACATGTCTTGCATCTTTTTCATTTTCCAAGCACCACTCCAAAGCTCTTTCGGTCCTTTCATGCAAATGTAAAATACAAACCTTTTGAAATGAGGCAGCAATATCGTTTCTCAACTGAGGACGTTGTTCCAATGCTTGCGTTCCACCTACATCTCGAACGAGCAAAGAAACTGCAGTTTTTAAACCAGCAAATGAAAAATTCATATCTTTCTTGTTAGACATGGGAACGGGAAGATGAAAAGCATCTGGATTTCCATCTTTTGCCAACTGCTCCACCAATGCACCTCCACTACCTCCTGTACAAAGTCCTAACAACCGTGCTACCTTATCATATGCTTCACCCATGGCATCATCCACAGTTCCTCCTAAAACAACAAATTCTTCAACTCCCTTACATAAAATGAGCTGACAATGTCCACCAGATACTAAAACATTCAAAAACGGGAACGAAATATCTCGTGAAAACATTCTGGCAATCAGACAGTGAGCTTCCAAGTGATGAACAGAAACAAAAGGCAAACGGTGAGAAGCAGCCAACTGTCGACCCTTGTCAAAACCAACACGTAGACATAACTCTAAACCAGGACCCATGGTAACTGCTATGCCACCCAACTGAGAAACGTCCATGTTCGCTTGCTTCAAACAGTCTTCAACACAGCAAGCGATGGCTTCTTCATGTGCAGCTCGTGCTAAAGCGGGAACTACGCCTCCCCATTTGCTATGAATAGACTCTTGGCCAACTCGACTTTCTCCGAGAATATTTCCAAGACTGTCCACAACCGCAACTCCTGTATCATCACATGAAGTTTCGATTCCTAGCACTGTAAAGTTCCTGTCCATCCATGGTTCTAAGACAACCAATGAACGGGCAAATTGTGTCCTTTTTGTGTCTTCGTTTCTATTCGACAGATGCTGCTCGTTGCTCCAATCTACTGACTTTGGTAGTCCAACAAGTTGCCTAGGATTGACTTGGGAGCAACGGATACAAAGAAAAGTTCTTTTATGCCAATAGTATATGTTTTCAATTCTCTTCTTTCCTTCCAACTTTGAAAAATAGCATCCTGTAAAAGCACACAACATACTTTCCAGTGGACAACGACAACACGCAATGACACTTGCAATCCTTTGGAAAACTCAAAACATCAGCAAAGGGCTGCCGGCTTGGACAAAAGGGAACAAATGTCTGTCTTTCCGACAATACATTAAGACTATACTCATTTCTTAGTGTATTTCTATTCTTATGGTTCGACAGAATGAGGTGTCTCTAGTTTCAAGTTGCAAGGTGGGAAGTTCGTTGTCAGCCATAAGTTGCGATGCGTCTGAAAAGTTCTTGATTGCTGGAGGAAGAGAAGTTCTCCGTCTATTTTGTATCGAAAACAAAGTTTTAAAAGAAACTCGTAACCTTCGATCTGCAAGAAGGAAAGGTCTCAAGTATTCTATCAACGATATATGCTGGCACAAGTTGTCTGGTTATGATACGCTCGTTCTAAGCGGGTCTACCGATGGCTCCTTAGTTTTGTGGGATTTGGCTGTAGATATGGAAAGTGCGAGCGTTTCTCCAATCTCTTTTTCCTACTCGTCTTTTTCAACCCGAAAGAAGTCAACGGAACCTCGATTTATCTCTGCACATGAAAGAGCTATTAACAAGGTCGACTGGCACCACACTATTCCTTACAATTTTTTATCCTGTTCTCAAGATGGAGGCATAAGTTTTTGGGATTTACGTGATTTTGGTTCAAGTAATACTCCACTGTTAAATCTATGCTGCAGCAAAAGCGACCCTGTGAGAGATGCATCGTTCTCACCTCATCAACCTTATTGGATAGGAGGTGGCTATGAGTCTGGAAACTTTTTATTATGGGATATACGGAAACCGGATGCACAGCTTTTCAGTATTCGGGCGCATACGGGGCTGCTATTTTCGATATCTTGGCATCCTAGCAAAACGAATGTGATAGCAACTGGAGGCCGTGACAAAATCATTCGAGTATGGGACCTTGTTCAAAACGAACATACAACAGAACAGAAGCCAAGTTTTATGAACAAGGAACCATTGAATTCAGGAATTTTTTTGGAGTCAAGTTTAGGTTGGAAAGAAACATGTTCTCTCTCTACAATAGCAGCCATCTCAAAGGTATCCTGGAGACCAAGATATGAGGATCAAATGGCATCTGCTTCCTCCGTTCTGGATACAAGAATATCCGTTTGGGACATTCATCGTCCTTATTTGCCAATTATTTCTTTGCGCGGACATCGCGACACGGTTTCTTGTCTCGTTTGGGAGTCCAATGGAAATTTGCTTTTTTCTTGTTCCAAAAATGGCGCCATCGTCATTCAACAGGTGGATAAAGGCTACAAGCCTTATTCATTTTTACGTAATAATGTTTTTGCGCTCTCTACCAACCGTTCTATTGCCTTTTCTACTTTGAAGAATCCTTGCCATTCTGTCTGTATTTGGAAACAAAGCGACTCGCAAAGATGGAGACTAAACCTTTTATATCAGGATAGCTATGCTCCTGTAGGTGCAGGTATTGGTGTGGATGAAGATATATTTCAACGTGTCTGTAGTGCTGTATCACCTTATTTACGAAGCAAAGCAGACAAGGACTCTTCGTTGTCTTACTGGGAATGGAAAACGGATTTATGTAAGGAATTGACTTGGCTGTATGCAAACTTAGAATTGCCACACCACGAGTTTGTATGGAGTACGTTTTATGAATTTATGCGCCAACTTTCCGGGCAAAGTTCATCTCGCTATATGGACTGCTATATGTATAGTCGTATACTAGAGTTGTTTCGATGTTTGGTTATCCAATGGTGGCGTTTCTTTTCAGATTTGGGTGACGTTCAGACCTGTTCATTGATATTGATATTTTGTTGGGACCTGACACAGTCATCATGGAAGCCATTCATGGAGGAAGCTCAAGCAACTATTTTATCGTACCTCGACATTTTGAGAAAGATGCAAATGCATGTGGCAGCCACACAAGTACAAAATGCCTCACCATTTCCTGAAATATGTCATTGGAACAGGTCAAATACAACGGTAGAAGACTCAAGAACAGCAGGTGTTCCTATGTGCTGTATTTGTCAACGTCAAGTGAGAGGCTTGTACAGTTGGTGTCAAGGTTGTGGCCATGGAGCACATACGACGTGCATAGCAAACTGGTTCGTAGGCAGTGATTTTGAAAGACGAAACTGTTTTCCAGAACAGCAGCTTACCTGCATACGTTCCGTATGCCCAGTTCCTATGTGCGAACACCGGTGTGTATACCCAAGATAAGTTGTAAAATTCCACGAGACGCCTGTTTTATTTTTCTTGCAGTCTATCTAATCGCTAATAGTAACCTCGGTTTGTACCTCAGAGTCGAAACCATATGCAGTAACTTGCTTCACTACATCAGCCGTCGCAAATATATCGACTACTCTTTTATATATTCTTAGCTCGAAGCGATCCCACGTATTGGTTCCTTCTCCACAAGGGGATTTCCTGGTAGTAATTCTCAGAGTTTTCCTCGGCATTCGAACGGGACCTCTAACTCTCAAGCCGTTCATCTTTGCTCTTTGAACGAGTTCTTGGCATACTGTTTTCTCCTATGAGTTTTGAAAATAACTTTTTGAGATCACTAACCTCCTTCTACTGCCCTCAAGTTTTTACTGGTCAAAGTAATACGAATTCTCTTTGGTGTTTCAGTAGTCTCTAAACCAACCTTTTTCGTCGGTGGTGGTGCTGCTGCTACGGTTGCCATGATGTGTCGTTAGCGCTTCCCAAAAAATGACAAAGGGACGACGCCGTTAACCAGAAATTGCGCGAGCTAGGGAAATGCGCACGCACAGAAGATATAAAGGAATGAATGATCATTCTATTTAACAATGTATATATGCACTGTACAACAAAAAAAGATATGCAATCTGTAATTATGAGGTAACAAAACTTGCTTATGTTGCCTAGATGACAACTATTTCATGCAAGACTAGCAGCTTGTCCGAAGATCATTGCCATTGTGTCTTTGTTTCGATCGTCACAGAGAGATGTCTGGTGGCCATCTTTGTGGCTTGCCTTTATTCGCGTCTCCTTGGACAGTTGTGAATAACCATAGGAAACTTCATTGCTGTTGTTGTTTACACTGTTCTCACCGATTATCGTTTTATCCTGTCTTGCGCAAGCATTCCTTGTTTTCCCAAACCAAGAGACAACGTTTGACGCTTCGCTTTTGTAGAAAGTTTTGTTCTAGGCAGAGTTGGTTGATAGCCTGTAACAAGGTACAAGATTCTGTGGAAGATGACTCCAAAGTTACTTTTGACAGTCAACAGTCATCGAAGGATAACTACGATTTTACCCAAGTAGAGAGCAAGTGGCAGCAGTATTGGGAGTCACACAAAACCTTTCAAGTTCCGATAAACGTGGACACTCGCAAGCCAAAGTTTTATGTATTGGATATGTTTCCTTATCCTTCAGGCTCAGGGCTTCATGTCGGTCATCCTGAAGGTTATACAGCCACCGATATTATCGCTAGGTTCAAGCGCATGCAAGGTTATCAAGTCTTGCATCCGATCGGTTTTGATGCATTTGGTTTACCAGCTGAACAATATGCCATGCAAACTGGAACTCATCCTGCCATCACGACGGAACGCAACAAAGAACGGTTTCGACAGCAGTTAAAAATGCTCGGTTTTTCTTATGATTGGTCCAGAGAAATAAGTACTACCGATCCTAATTATTATAAATGGACGCAATGGATATTTTTGAAACTTTTTGAAAGAGGCTTAGCCTATCAAGATGAAGTGGAAGTCAACTGGTGTCCAGCTCTAGGAACCGTATTAGCCAACGAAGAAGTGATCGACGGCAAATCAGAGCGTGGTGGACATCCTGTTGTAAAGAAACCGATGAGACAATGGTTACTAAGAATAACAGCTTATGCCGATCGCCTAGTAGATGATTTGGAAGGCTTAGATTGGCCTGAAAATATCAAAGAAATGCAACGAAATTGGATCGGTCGATCGACAGGCTTGGAATTCGAATTTCCTATTGCTCAAGAGGAATCTACTGGAAGAGATTCTTTAGCTCCTATTCGAGTATTCACTACTCGTCCAGAAACTATTTTGGGAGTTACTTACTTAGTTGTGGCACCGGAATATTCTTCATTAGAACAACTAACGAACCCATCTTGTCTATCTACCGTCATGGAATATCGACGGCAGCATGTTGCCAACTCCGAGATGGAGCGCAAAACGGATGTGGAGAAAACCGGAGTGTTTACCGGAACTTTTGCTATTCATCCGTTGACAAAACAACATATTCCTATTTGGGTTTCCGATTATGTTTTAGCTTCCTATGGAACTGGAGCTGTCATGGCAGTACCTGCACATGATGAACGAGATTTCGAATTTGCCACAAAATATCATTTACCTATCCAGCAAGTTGTTTCTTCAGACCAAGACGATCAACTTCCTTTTGTAGGAGAAGGGAAAATATGTCATTGGAATGATACTCTCGGGATTTCATTGGATGGCAAGACATGTACGGAAGCTAGAAAGATACTCATGGACTTGTTAGAGGAAAAAGGAATGGCAAAGAAAAAGACGTATTACAAGTGAGTAGTATCTTGGCTTTTTCTTCTGGTATGTTTCATTCATGTACGCTTAGGATACGAGATTGGCTATTTTCACGGCAACGTTATTGGGGAGAGCCTTTTCCCATCGTATTTGTCAATGGACAAGCAGTTGCGCTATCACCACAACAACTTCCAGTTGTCTTACCGGAAACCCAAGTCATTCAACCGGCAGGCAACGGAGAGTCTCCTTTGGCGAACATGCGCGATTGGTTATACGTCGACTATGATGGACAAGTGGCCACTCGAGAAACCAACACGATGCCACAGTGGGCAGGTTCTTGTTGGTAAGTCGTTGTGTGTGTATGTGTGCGTGGAAAACCAATTTTCTTTCAGGTATTATTTGCGTTATATCGATCCGTTCAATGACAAGGAAATAGTAAATCCCAACTTGGAAAAGTATTGGATGCCGGTAGACTTGTACATCGGAGGAGTAGAACATGCAGTTCTTCATTTACTTTACGCGCGATTTTGGCACAAAGTTCTCTATGACTTGGGAGTTGTATCCACACCCGAACCTTTTCAACGCTTGGTCAACCAAGGAATGATCCTAGGGGAAACCGAATATTCGTTATTTCGCATCAAAGGCAGTGAACAACGTTGGATATCCGCAGCACATGTCCATTTGTCCACTCATTGTCTCAAACAGGATGCCAGCATATCGGTAGAAGAAATAAGAGTTTCACCGGATCAAGTAGAAAAGACCCAAGATGGCACTTTTGTATGGAAGAAGGATCCTTCCATTCAAGTAGCTGCTAAAGCACACAAGATGTCGAAAAGTAGAGGAAATGTGGTGAATCCGGATGAAATGGTGAGACAATTTGGTGCAGATACATTGCGTCTTTATTTGATGTTTATGGGACCTTTGGAACAGGTAACAATCGTTGAACACACAAGTTGTCGACTGAAAACCTTTGTGATATAGGTCAAACCTTGGAATACCAACAATGTGTACGGCGTGTATCGTTTTCTTCAACGCGTCTGGAGACTGTTCATGCATTCGTTCCAAGAGGAGGACACTTCTTCACCGACGTGGGAACAATACAAAACACTACATGAAACCATCCAAAAAGTGACGCAAGATACGGAAGCACTTCGTTTCAACACAGCCATTTCCAGTATGATGCAGTTTGTGAATAGTGCAATGAAATGGACGCATCGACCGAAACAAATATTGGAGCCCTTTGTGTTGTTATTGGCACCGTATGCTCCACACATTGCCGAGGAATTGTGGGAACGGATAGGAGGAAAGAGCAGAGGAACGATTGCATATGAGCCTTGGCCTCAATGGGACGAAAAATATTTGGTGGAACAACAAATAGAAATGGTGGTTCAAGTCAATGGAAAAGTTCGACATGCCATGAAAGTAAACAAAGATATCCGCGAAGAGGAGCTCATTCCATTGGCAATGAAACAAGTCGAGAAATATCTTCAGGGAAAGACGGTGAAAAGGAAGATTTATGTTCCCCAAAAGTTGATTAATTTTGTGACGAGTGGCTAAATAGACAGTTATCTTTCAAACGTTCCTTGTTTTCTCTTTCCTATTAAAACAAAATAGCTCGACCGGTATTGATCAATGCATGACAAAGGGTAGGAGCTAAAATATTATAATCCGTCACTCGATATGCCAAGCCAAAGACCATTCCCTATATACACACAAAGAGTCAAAACATTCCATTCCTTACTTGTTCGTCTCTTACCCCTAAACTATCTACCGCACAAGTTAATAAGCGACTGCCCCATTGATGTTCATGTCCCCAATGGCTGCAACCAAATAAAATGGAACTACACACCAAAGTCAAACCAGGATACTGAGGAAAGTTTCCATCTAGACCAGCCAATACAACTCCACGAAAAAGAATCTAAACAAAATATGCTCATCAACTACGGACTATTATTCAAAAAGCTTACTTCTTCCACCAAAGCAACCGTAAAAAACAAATGAAAAAATACCAATGCAACACTTGCGAAATGACCCAATGTAAGGTTGCCTTCTACAACCATCTTCAATCGATCCCAAGCCAAAGGTGGAACTAGAAAAGGTAACAAAATAGTTGAAATGAAAAAAGAAGCCTCGTGATTACCATAATGCAATGCAACTGCAATCGGAAGAAACAATGTTAAGCCTAGTGCACATGAAATAGCAACAAGTACATCTCCAAGTTGTATAGGATAAAGTCGAAAATGGAAACCAGGAAGTTTGCGAAATAATTTCCAACCAATTACGGAAAGATTGGAAAACATGAGCGCCCAAAAGTCATATACAAAGACTTGTCTGCCAAAAAACAAATCCTTTCGAAAAGATTATTCCAAATTTCTATCTTCAAATTTTCATCCTACTTCATTAAAGTGACTATCAAGAGTCACCCACATGAGTATCCAAGCAGTAGCATCCGACCAAGTAAGCCCCACAACACGACGCAACTGAGGTTGGTGCAAACTACACAATTCAGTATATAAATTCGTTCATATTCCATTACAATACCTTCCCAGAGCACAAACAAAAACAATGATCGAAAATATGTTCATCGATCCTTCCAAACCACCGGAAATATTAAAAGATATAGCCCCAAGAAGAGCAAAAACGATGCACACGAGCAGAAAAGGCCACAATTCTGTCGAGTCTTGTAACAAACCATCTAATTTGTTTTGTACTCCTTGGTGTCCCAAAGTCAATACACAAGCAAGAAGAGGACAGAGTCCCTACAAAGCATTCCTGGTAAAAAAACTACACATACGACAAAGGTGAAATCTTTCTTACAAAGAATATACCCAACCACTGGGGACGAAATAAGAATACATAGGTCATATCTGACTGAAGTAATCGTCCAAAATACACGATAAAAGCAAGTACATAGTTGAAGAATAATACAATGCATATGGTAAGCCAGCTGTAAGTTCTCTTCGAACGGATACTTTGTGTGTTGCCTTGGAAGCCTTCAAATAGTAGAGGTCTCTGCTCTTCCACTTGAATAGTTGCAACTGAATACGTACAACTGCTGCTGGTTGAATAGTCTGTGTGGTTAAGAGCATCCGTCTTTCTGTTGGATTGTTCCCTCATGTCGAATAGCGCGCCATTTTTTTTCCGCATTCTAAGCATTTTTCTTTTGGCTTTCCAGTATTGTTCTTTTATTCCAAAATGAATGTCGTTCAATGTTTCCACTTAGGGCAAAGAATCAATCCAACGAATACATAAATATACAACTTCATACAACGATGAAGGAAAATCTTCCCCACCGCCATTTTTCAAAGTTCGGATATATGCCAGAGCAGCTCTTTTCTTTGTAGACACACCTAACCTACCAAAGGCTACCAAGTCTCTTGGCGAAATATTGGAATCTTCTTCTGCTACAACGACTGCTAAGGACGCATGGAAAAGAATAGGGTCATCTGCATATCCCAAAAAGTCTGCACCAAACTTCACACCTGAAGAAAGATAAAATCCCCGTTTCCACAAGTCATGAAATACTGTAAGTCGCCTACTTGCAGAGGAATGAGAACCAAAAGATGGAAGAAAATCAGGATATGGCATTCCTTTTCGAAATAATACTATATAAGCGTCCTTTCTGTTGGGCTCTTCCACAAGAATGGTTTGCTTTGTATTCCATTCTGGCACTTTTGTGACTTTGCTGGTGAGGTCAGCATCATCTCTTCCACTGGAAACTGGCTCGAGGTAAGTTTGTTCGAGACTTTCAGCATGATCCGTATTCTTGTTCCAATCCTTCCAAAAAGATAACAACGACTGAAAAACGTTTGCGACTGTATCCTTCCAGGTGCCAACTACACGGCGAAGCTTTTGAGAAGCACCAACACTTTCCATAGAATCACTGGAAGCTTCCATTTCAGAGTATCTTCTTTTCCTTGTACAACTTTTCTACGAAAAATCAGCGGTAATGTCTCCACACGGACGACAACAATACTTACAGGTTCTTCTTGCGCCGAGACGACAACGTCCTCTGGAGATTCTTTCCACGTTACCAATTCCAAAAAACCTCGATGGTTTGAGAAGAAAGGATTAAGAAAGCCTCTAAAAACAACGATACCATAAAAACAACCGACAGAAACCTCTTCTACAGAGAGCTGAAGAGGAAGACCCAAATAATCATTTTGGCTTTTATGAGTTGGGAGAGTGCCTACAAGTTCACCAACAATTCGATGCTTCGTTCGTAGACGTTTCACATCTTCTGCATTCCATACCAAAAACACCTTTCTATCTCTTTCCACAAAAACTTGAACTGATTTCTCGTCATCGACGGAATCATTCATTCACCCAACGTCACACGCTTGCTTTTTGGGAGAGAAGAGAAACCTCAAAATTTTCACATTTTCGAATAATTTTCTGCAAAAATTATTCTTTCAACCAATTCCACAAGTTTATTTCGCGCTTGCTAGTTGTGAATTTCTATCTGGTTACCGTTGCCACCATAGTTTGGTCGGTATACAATGTTTTGCACAAGTGAGAAATTGGAAGAAAATAGATGAAACTTGTTATAAGCGTAGCAAATGAAAGAATTTAGAGTCTACGGCAATTCTTATCTGTTCTTATGTTCTTGCCCAAGTTGTTGTTCGTGATAAATATTATTTGTGGTGCAACTCGTTCATTCGATCCAGCCATCCGCTCAGAAGCGATCCCAACTTGGGGAGATTCACTTGTTGAGGTAGTTAGACACCATGTCGGATCTTTGTTTCAACCTGTCTTTAACCCTTGGCAGTAAAAAGACGAATTGGAAGCAAGCTAGAACCTTTACCAGACAATGGAGTCAACTCAGTGAATGCAAGCACAAGAATAGGCGAAGATTACTCTGTTTTACTTGCCTTGGTCAGTCGTCGTTATCCGACAACTATGGTTATTTTGAGCAAGGTAGGATGCAGAGCCTCGTGGAAATTTGTTTAAAAATCAAATCCGTGTAGAACACAATTATTTTCAGCAAGTGCCGACCAAGTGGAAGGAATTGGTAAAGGATGTTCATCGTTGTTTTGTTATTGCTTGTATACCTGGAAAGAAACCTTATACGGTGGCACTGTCGGACTTTATCTACGCAACAGCAAGTTGTTTTAACAACGGTATACCTTTGGAACTATTGAAAGATTCGCTGAAAAATATCAAAGAAACTTGTTTCCGACCATTGAAAGATGAAGAGCACGAACTTCTTCGAACTTGGCTTATATTGGTGTATAAGACACTCAACCAAGTGCTGAATCCGTCGGATTCAAGGCAGAGAGTATGTGACACGGACAACTCTATTTATGACGAATTTGTAAAGAGTATCGTGACCGCGTTACGAGAAGGGTATTCCTTGGAGAAAATTCGACTGGAACAAGTCGTTACTAACACGAAAGCACAGCCTCGCACTGAGTTTGAGTCAGCTCTCTTGTCTCAGAGTACTCGAATTGTGGTACAAACGGTCGAAATAGCGAAGCAGCTTTCCTGAAAGAATTAGAACTTGTCGAACTATTCTACGAGAAATTGCAGGATGGAAACCAGGAAGTTCATGACACAGTGCATTGTGTCGAAAGGACAGTTGAAATTCATGAAAAGCGTATCTAATGCCTGATAGAACTTTTTTTCGAAAGCATTAAATAATCACTGGAACTTGTGAAAATTACGTCTTGTGATGTGCACGATCCTGAACGCGTTGTTCGCCTTAAGTGCCCCTCCATTCTTTTATTTAATTATTCACCATATAAATTATTTAACTGCTTTTATGAAAATACGCAGCTCGGCAGAAATACAACAATTTTCCATGTGGGTGGGTATTGAATCAAACCAGTGTTTAAAAAAACGATGCATAAAAACCTGAGTGACGAACATTTTAAGGCTTATCTTGTTTTAAATTTGAGAATATGTTTCAGATAAAAGACAATTTTAACGGTGTCATATTAATCAAAATTAAATATGCGTCGAACGCACATTAGTAAAAATGTCCCCTTCTATGACTACGAATAAAAATTGCGCTGGTTGCCTAGGATCTGATTGTGAATTCATTTTGCCCTCGAAACTATTTAAAACATAAAGTTTTTATTACAGGTTCTTGTGATGTAGCATATGCTTGTGTAGCCACCTCTTGAAGAAACTTTTAGAAATACATTACGAAACTTTAATACTAAAATGAGAAGCGTGTCTCTTTCTTGCTCCCTTCTTAATGGTGTGATTAATTTATTTTTTTTTATTCTCCTGTTGTCAAAATTTTAATATTAAACCGGATTGTAATGCGAAATAATTTTTTGGTAAATTGCCCTCAACTTGTTTCATTTGAGCCAGAATTCTGCAACCTTTTTTTTTATCTAGTACGTTGTGACATCTATTAATTTGAATTAATGAAGGGCATTCAAGCAATGCAAAAAAATTTAAAATATGGAAACCATCAAACTCGTTGGGGTCGTTAGTTTCTCGTTTCGCATATCAAATACTGCTGGTAGGAAATTTCTGGACCAAAACAACGACTCATCTTTATGAAGCTATTTGCTTTTATTGAATTCATTTGTAGGATTTTTTTTCTCTTACTATAACCTGACCTATCCGCATGATCGTATTTGTTGGTGGAAGACACAGAGTATCTGGCTTCGTTGGGTGCAACTATAGCATCACAAGCCATGATACCTGAAATCGCACTTTGGATGGATAGATACCAATACCAAAGGGTAATGCTTTATTAGAATCTCTCCATGAAGTTGTTTCTATGTCCAATTGGAGCCACATGAATGAATGAATAGACTTTTCTGACTCGAAATTTCATTATAGCGACACCATTAACAAATAGAGAGCAAAAATGCCCTATTACCAACCCAACCAGTATCGTTGTCATTATGAATAAACTAAATTTTATAGAAACAAGTTACATATACATATAAGGATAAAGAATCCCATTCTATTTTTTCATCCAACCAAACATTTCCACACTATCCCACCACCATTTTACTAGGAACAGTTGGATACCATTTTTGACTCAATGTAATCAGTCTCTAATCATCCATGAGTTATAATCTCATTCCCAATATATTCTTTCTTTGTGGGTTCCCTTACCTTGACCGCTTGAATATACTTTCTTGTCTCTTCATCGTTCATCACGTGTGCAATTTTCCCTTCTGCTATCTTTTCTCTTGCAGTACGTGCATGTATACCCACCATAGTCGCACTAGACAAGCATTTTTATTCTTCTTCTTCTCTTTCCTGTCTTTCTTCTTACCCCACAGGCCATGGAGCATTTCCAATTGCCAGTCTCAAGTATTCATCATTCGCCAATACATATTCTCTAATATCTCATTGAGTCTCGCTTACTAAAGCATTATTCACATAATAATACCTTTGTTCTACATATCGCAGAATCTTATCCAACGAGCGTAGAATATTCTCATCCAACTGTTGGTTCTTTAATTTTCGAAACAGTGGCTTGAGATATTCCTTGTATATCGAGGTGAGTCCTTGCTCATTCATTCATTCACTCATTTCTTACCTTGGTCTGTTCAAAAGTTGCCAATGTCTTCCTTCCCAATGAAGTTCTTTTGGTTTCTTCATCCAGTTGTTCCACTTCAGCCTTCCACATTTTCAACAGTCTTCTCATATATCTAAAGCAAAATTCCTCTCTAGTCTTGCAGGTTTCTGGTTCTTCTGCCGCTTGTATTTCATTTTTTACTTGTAAAGCTGCCGATCCTTTGCCCGGAAAGTCCTTTTCTGTCACTCTATAAAAGTTTTCCCATTCATCCTTTTCCTTGAATTGTCTTATTTTTTGTTGAAATATGTTTCTTTGACCTTTGCTTTCTTCCAAGTTGCGAAGTTCCAAGTCTCTCAGCCTAATGTATCGGTCATAGTCCGTTTCTCCAAACAAGGTAGCAGGTTGTTCCCATGCTCTCAGTCTTTCTATTACCTATATAATCCCATCAGTCTTTGAAAGTTTATATCCATTCATAAGCCTTTACTTCATTCTTTGGTATAGGAGGTTCTTTTGGAGGAGTTGTAGTAGTAGTATCGGTTGGCTGTGGTGGTTGCTCATGTGGTGAATGTTCTTCTATTATCTTTTCTCGTGTAGAATTTTCTTTCCATTCATCACCCAATCTTTTCCATTTCCTTTTTCCATCTTGTTGCAACTCTACTTTTCTCTTTTGTATTTGAGACTTGAGTGCACACCAAGACATCTCCAGTCTTCGCGGTGACAACCAGGAATTGTTGTACGTGCGAGCAAAGCAATTGTTCCGACATGGCACTTGAGGCACTATTTCCCAGGCGCATAAAGCAAGTCGTTGTTTATTACGACTTGTTGCGTAATACCAACAAGACGATTCGGTGGAGACGTTTCTTTTCATCGTCCGATCCCAACAACAAGAACAACAACGCAAGTCCAGCAAAAAAAGGCAACATTCCTCGTCTCCGTTTCTTACCAAGAAAACGGAATACCACACCTTTGTTGGTTGCTATCGTTGCTATTCCTTTGGTGGCTGTAGGAATTCGTGCTTATAGAGAGCCCAGTAAGTGTTGGATAAGATAATGGGAGATGGTACCAACTATCGTCGCTTCTTCTTTCTTGTTAGGTTTTTATCAACAACTCGTGTCTTATATTCCGGGACATCATCGAGGCCATCCTTCTAATCAGCAGTTGGCACAAGAAGAATCATCATCGTCGCAAACCAAACCGAGCAATACTACGAGTGATGCTACGAATAGCACAGCACAAGACAACTATTATTCTGCGGCCTCTGCAATGAATGAAACAACTTTTAACGAGGAATCGACCGCGGAGAATTCTAAGCAGACCGCGGTTCCAGATGAGAAAGAAAATATGCAATCGTCGTCTTCTTCTTCACCCGAGCAACAACAACAACAACTACCAGAGCAGAATAAGATTTCTAACATTATACAATCCTCACTTCATACTTTTACTAGTGCCATCAAGGAAGAATTGCAACCTTCTTCGTTGTTATTATTATTACCAGCTCATAGCGACAATAGCAACCGAAATGACTGGCAGGAAAACAACTTGCTATTGTCTACGACCCACGTCGAATCTCCTCTCCAAGAAGTCTTACATCAGTTACAGGATGAAAACCTCAGTGCAGATCAATTGAGACAACAAATTCAGTACGTAGTAGCACAATTAGAGGAACAAAATAGATGGGAAGCTTTTCGTATTCAGGAAGCAGTTCGAGCACAAGCATTGCAAGACCAAAAGGAATGGGAACAAAGAAAAGAAGAAATACGACAATATTACAATGAAAAGTTGGTAGAAAAGTTCAACGCAATTCAAAAAGAAATGGAAACAAAATTCCAGGAACAGTTGAAAAGCGGTTATCAAACTATCGAATCTCAAGTGAGAGAAGAAATGGAAAGGAAACTTGGCGAACAATCGAAACAATTGATGGAGGAATATGAACAACAAAAGAGAGAGTGGAAGGAGGAAATGGATAAGAAATTGAAGGAAATTTTGGAACAAGAGAGAAAGAATCGTCTCAGAATGTTGGAAAACTTGCAAGTTCAGGTGAGAGCATTGAGGACTCAATTCATGGAGAATAGCAATTTCCAGTATGCTAGTAGTTGTGTGCATCGAATCTCGTGTATCGCTTATGGATTGGAAGGTTTGTTGGAAGGAAATAATAAGCCTTTTGATAAGGAATTGGAAAAAATGAAAAGAATCATTTCAGAAATGGCAACGAATGAGCCAAAGAGAAGCGATCAAGTGTCCGATGTAGAAATGTTGAGGTATCTTATTGCAACGATTCCTCAAGAAGCTGCAGAAAAAGGAATTCCAAGTGAAGCCGAGTTGATCGATCGATTTCGTGGAATTTTAAAGTATTTAAGGCATGCCGCGTTGATTCCTGATGAAAAAGTGTCCTCTATTTGGTCACATTTGGTAGCATATGTGATTTCTTGGTTGAAGATTCCTGAAAAAGGTTTAGCTACGGGAGATGATGCAGAGTCGAGAATTGCAAGGGCGGAATATTTTATTACCAAACATAATAATTTGTATCAAGCAGTTAGAGAGTTGGAAGGTTTAAATGGATTGTGTGCGGAATTGGCATCGGATTGGATAGCGTTGGCAAGATGGAGAGTTGTTGTGCAACAAGCAGTACAAGTGAGCAGAGCCTTTGTGGTATTGGAAGAAGAGGCATTGGCATAATTCTATCTATGATTTGTGTAGAAGAAATAGATTCGTGGTGCAGATGTTGTTGTTGATGTATCGGAGTGTCTGTGTGTGTGTGTGTCTGTAGGTTAAAAAAAGATATACAACATCATTTGCTATCTCTATTCCATAAATGTGCACCTTTAAAGCTTCTTTGTCTTATCAATTGTATGCTACTGGAAAAGGAATATTGTCGGGCACTGGATGCGGTAGTTGAGTCACAGGAATAAGCGTCGGTATCTCCGTCGGTAAAGGAGCTTCTGTAGCAACCGATATTTCTACGTGCGTATCATCTATCAAAGTAAGCACAATTGGAATTCGAAACGTGATACGAGAAGCAAGTATATCCTAGCATGCAAAGAATGAGCACAAGTCCGTCTCCAATGTATCTACGGATTACCTTTGCATCGTCACTCGTAGCACTGTTCCACAGTAGGAAACAAGATAGAAGAAACAAAGCAATGGTACGTTTCTTGTATGGCCACATGCTTGCTCCCAAAAGTTTGTTTATCTAGCCAATCATCGCTGGTGTTTGGTTTTCTTTGTTGTTGTTTGTATTTTTTGAAAATGGGAAGAGCATTTTTTTCTTTCCACTCCAACACCAGATGTGGATAGAAAGCAAGAGAGAGAGAGAGGGCGGGAAAACCAAAAGGGCGCCATCCAAAAGATTTTATTTTTTCTAGAGCAACCCACGAGTGACGAGTGGTGGTTGGTGGTGGATGGGAATGTTAGGAAGCCTCTGGTCATGGGCAACTCTATCGGCTCTACCTACTCGGATGACGTCAACTTGCGAAGAAGAAGAAGCAGTTCAGGACAGTCTATAGCCACCACTAGGGAATCCTTTTCCCGTACCAGCAACAGTTCTAGAGGCAGCGCGTTGGTTGACCCAAGAACAATGGTTCCACGAAGACAAAGAAGAAGGATTACTGCTCGAAGAAATGACGCAGTACTCTTGTCTCTTAGTCGACTTATAGTGGAAACTGGGAGGCGCGCGGATTGGGTAGATGTGAGCGAGTCGTGGGATGAAAAGAAAGTGGAAACCTTGGTGGAGGCCATGCTTTTGGCGCCAAGACAGCAGGGGCTTGACGAACCTTGTGGAGAGTACCAAGAAGAGTGTCCCATCTGCTTTTACTTTTATGCACGAGTGAATAGAAGTTCCTGTTGTAACAAGGTAAGAGGATAGCTAGCTACCCTAGTGGATGTACTTGACGTTTTCAGCCAATATGTACAAACTGCTTTGTTCACATACAAAGAAAGATTCGAAAGAAGTGTCCCTATTGTAACAAGTGGGGACTAGAGGTATATCTACCAAAACAAAGTTGTTGCAGCGATACAGAAAAGCAGCAAAGTTGGACACCGAGTGACAAGGAAAATGAGAGAGATTCGTCCACTGGTGCAAACTGTGATAAGAGAGAAGATAGTGACGTACCTTTGAAGCGCTTGGAAAACGATTCTACTCGCAGTGGTGGTGTTGAACAAGGATCTTTTAGTGAAGAGAAGGAGGCACGGAGAGAAGGCGATAATTTTTATGAGGAACAGCAGGATGCAAAGGAATGTAGTTTGGTAGATATTTCCGATTCTGTTGTCCCTGAAACCAGCAGCGATGTGTTATTGATGGATCCAACGCACGATAATAAAAATACTGGGAAATGGAGGAATGAAGAAGAGATGTCGGAGGTTGAATCGTCCATGTCGATGTGGTTGCTTGAACAGTCAGCAAGTGATTGTGCTCAATCATTAGCATCTTATGATTATCTCCGTAGAAGAAGAAGCATGAACGAAAGCTTTTTAGACTCTTTAGCAATTGCCACAAACAGAAGCAATACTATATCTCCTTCTGTTTCCTTTACAGAGCAATACTCCTACTCGGAGCCTAGTGGAGGTTCGCAGTCTTGTATGGCGCTTACTGGAGTGGATGAGAATTGTCTTTTTCCAATAGAGGAAGAGGATAATAACATGTTTATAGAGCTTTTCAGGGTTGGGCATTCGTCGCCTAGCGATAATTCTAGTGGTAGCATAAGAGAAGATAATTTGATACATTTATGGAATAGCGAGGAAGAGAAGAACGAGACATAGCTTGCTAGATGATAATATCTATATATACATATATATCATACAATATGTATTTGTACGATAAAGAATTTTTCTCCCAGAAAGCTTGCTATATATATATATATATATAGATGGACAGACATTCTGAACAGCCGGACGATAGTCTTCTTTTAGTGTATCGTGTTGTAGTGAATATATCCAACTTGTGCTCACAAGTACGTATGAGATACGTAGACAAACCAAGAAATGGCCAAGTCGATTCTCTTCTCGACCGAAGAACGAGTTGGTGGGGATTCCTGGAGCCTTGTCGATTGCGTATTGGGAAACCAAACTTTCTTTCCACCGCGATGGCACAGACAGATACCTTGGAGGGTATGAAAGCTGCAGTATTAAACTCGCTAGATGAGCAAGGGACACACGTGAATGGATGGTTGGGAGAAAAGGCACCACAGAGGGAAGACAAGTTAAAGGTACAAAAGAAGCAAAAGAGAAGGAAACAAAGGAAGAATAGGTCTACCAAGGAAAAGTTTTTCTTCTCCAATGACGTGGAAAACGAAAATGACTTTGAAGTAATTCCAGAAGAGCCTTGGAAAGATGAGCAAGTGGGGGACGAAGAGTGGAGGAAACAGTTTGAGGAAATATTTCAGCGGTTTTATCAACGTCAGGACTCGGTCGAAGTGGAAGAAGAGCAGCAGCAACAACAACAACAACACTGGGAAAACGGTGAATATGTCGAGGAGAAAGGGAACGAACAAAGATGGGACAAGAAAGGTGAGACAGAAGAAGAAGGGAGCAGTTTATCCCAACATCAGTTTCAGATGGAACAACCTAAATTGACGAAAAAAGAGAGAAAAAAGCTGATGAATCTGAAAGTTGCAAAATTGAAGCAGCAGGTAGCGGACCCTGAAGTGGTGGAATTATGGGATGTGACCGCAGCTGATCCTCGGCTTCTAGTGTATCTCAAATCTTATCGCAATGCTGTACCTGTTCCTGGTCACTGGAGACAGAAAAGAAAGTATTTACAAAACAAGAGAGGCATTGAGAAGCCACCTTTTCAACTGCCGCCTTTTATTGCACAAACTGGAATCCAAAAGTTGCGAGATGCGTACAAGGCTGCAGAGGATGAGAAAACGATGAAGCAAAAACAAAGAGAAAAAGTTCGTCCCAAACTTGGAAAGGTGGATATAGATTATCAAGTTCTTCACGATGCCTTTTTCAAGTTTCAGACAAAGCCTAGACTTACCAATCCTGGAGACCTGTATTACGAATTTAAAGAGTTGGAACCAGATCGAGCAGGTTTTAAACCAGGAATATTAAGTGACCAGTTAAGAGAGGCCCTTGGAATGACTTCTTCCATCGATCCTCCACCTTGGTTGATTAATATGCAAAGATATGGGCCACCTCCTAGTTATCCTCGACTGAGAATTCCAGGATTGAATGCTCCTATACCTCCAGGAGCATCTTTTGGTTATCAACCTGGTGGCTGGGGAAAGCCTCCAGTTGATGAATATGGTCGACCACTTTATGGAGATGTTTTTGGAGATGGCAATATATCAGAATATGCTCCTGGTTATGGAACAGTGGAGATCTATGTGCCCCCCGAAGCTCATACTTATCACTGGGGTGAACCTGAGCCTATTGAAGAAGAGGAAGAAGAAGAAGAAGAAGGAGGAGGAAATTGGGAGGAACGTGGAGGTGAAGAGGAAGAAGAGATGGAAGAAAATATGGCACAAATGCAAGACATTCCTTACAACTCACGTATAACTGAACAGGAATATGCAAATGGAATGTCAAGTTCAAGCTCCTTTGTCACTGGAGGAGTTGTTACGCCTTCCACAACTGTTGAATTGCGAAAGAGCTCACAGCTAGCCAGCGACGCTAGGAACGAGAATAATGCTACTTCAAAACAATTGTATCAAGTTGTTTCTGAGAAGAAAGCAGAAATTGGCAACTCTATTATGGCGACCAGCTTTGTATATGACATTCCGAAGAATAGTCAAGTGAATAGTGCAGAGTCTCATCAAGTACAAGTCAGTATCTCTCCGGATGATTTACAAAACTGGGACAAGGAAAAAGCAAGAGAAAAGTATGAACAAGTCAAAACAGATAAGAAACAGCAAGCGGCAGAATATCCAAAGGAGGACCTAAGTGACATTGTGGCTGAGGGCTTGGCAAAACAGAATAGACAACTCGAAAAGAAAAAACGTAAAGACTAGAAAAGTTGATGGGAAACAAAAGGGATGAATGTCTTACGAGCTTCCGAGGTTTCGTAGCCTTCGGTTTACATGAATGAAAGTCGAATACTTTATGATAGAGATATAGAACAACTTGAAGAATCAAACATTGTTCAGTTGGGTAGATTTTGGTTGGCTTCATGAACTACCTCAGCACTCAGGTTGACAAGATGCTGAATATCCGTTTGACATTTGTCGGCCTTTTGTCGCGTGTCGGATACTTTATATTCGAGGTCTCTGACAGCCTTGAGCAACTCATCCCGTTCCTCACAGAGTGTTTCTTTCCATTTGTGTTTTTGTTTTACTGCTACAGCTTTGATCCATTCGGATGGAGTTTGTTCATTCAAAGGTATTCTCACATAACCGTTTCTATCCACATGATACGTTTGGAAGAGTTGGTCGCAAACCTCGAGTTTAGTTGCAATATCTTTATCTTCGAGCAATAACTGAAATTCTTGCTACAATAAAATGTTAGGATGTTTCTTGAAGGATAGCTCGCATCTACCTTTAGTCTTATATCTAAGAGTTGTTGGAGTTGTTTATGCAACAGCTCAAATTCCTCTGGATAAACAGAGGCAACGGGCTGGAAGAACTCGGAAAACTTAGAGTAAGAACAGCCGTTTTCTAGAAACGTGGAAACCGCCTTGTCAAAAGCAGCTTGTAAAAGTTGAAACCGCGAACAAGTCGTGGAGTTGGTGCTGCTCATTGTCTCTTGCAAAACAGGGATCGATCCGTTTCTCCCAAGCCCGCTCTTTCCTTTTCCCCACAATTTCAATTTGACATTTTTTTTGGCGCCAATTTTTTGTTCGTCTTATGGGAAGATGGAATGGAAGCATCTTCCTCGAAATGAGGGTCTTGTAGGTTTGAAACAACAAGATGCCAACTACCGAGAACGTCTTGAGGAAACTTCAAAAGGGCGTTTAGAATACTTGGTAAGAAATATTGCAGAAACGATATGTCAGCAACTAGAGAACCAGCAAGATGAACAGGTTGTTCATCTCCACGGTAACCAGTCCCTAAGTATTTTGTTGTTGGATTGCGACTCAACAGAAGCAGCAACTTGTTGTAAACACTTGGCGCATGTGGTTGGGAGCCTGTTTTCCTGCCTACAGGGCAGTTTTCATCGTTACCGTTGTACAAAGCATCGTCCTGAGAAGAACGACTGGCGTGACTCGGACCTTATTTCCAGTCTTGAGCTGGTAGCTTCGGAACTGATAAAGCTACTTGTATATTTACAACGAAATTATGCTGCCGACCACACGAATGAATTGTATTTTGTTTTTTCTGTGAAACTCGTTCGAGTTGTCGCACTGTATGTGCTAACGAATTTGCTTGAGCACACTCGAAATCATACCCGAGTTTATCAAAGTTTTTGGAAATGTTTGGATGAAGAAGTTGAGTCTTGCTTGAAATTAGGTGGACTTCCTTCCATAACGATAGATGTTGTTTCCGCTAGTTGCGAAAGCGGAAAGATGGTTTCTCTATGTTGGCATCGCATTTTGCAAGAAGCGTTGGATAGCATCGGAAAATTTTTATCCTCTCAACAGGGCAAACAACTCATAAAGGAAAAGCTTCAAACTACTGTACTACTTGTATTGCGCGTTGCGACCAGAATAGAGGCAATATGCTCATCGAATCATTCTTATTGGGGTTTCAAGACTTGTCTGGATTCAGTAGAAGCACAAAGATCCTCCTCATCTACTTCAGAATGGATCGATAGTGATGATCAGTATAAACCCAACGGCACATTTCGTACACAACTGAAAGCACTTGTTCTGGTGCAACAACTAGCTAGTAACTTTGGTTATGAACTTGTTTCTATTTGGAGCATTATTTTCCCACATGGAACGAAAGATATGCAAAACGATTCTCTCGTAGCACTTTTGCTACATTCACCGTTTCCTCGAATTCGTTTGGTTTCAGCAAAGTGCATATCGGAAATTGTTTCCTTTGGAAAGAATTTTTTGTCCAGAATGGTGGTTGCTTCCTGGAAATCTACCGATCGAGTGGCATTACCTCGTGAAGTACAACATATTATGTCCGTTCTTCATCAATCCATATGTTTGGCTCTTTTCAAAGAACAGCATTCTTCTGTACTCCCTGCCATCGTTCGCTGTGTATCCATTCTGTTCAAAATATTTCCTTATCATTTATTGGGGACTACAAATAGACCAGAAATACAGAGCTTTCACAAGGATATATTTGTAGCGCTCAACAGACTTGTGACTATACTTTTGGATATACTAAAAAGAGATCGGACAGATGATACCACCTATTCTGCCGTGGTATCTAGTTTTGGCAATTTGTTATCGATACCGTTTCCTTATCCTTTGTACGAGGCAAACGACATGTTGCGCGAATCTCAAAGTCTCTTGACGCTCATTACTGGAGATGAAGGGGTTTTGGCTAGTCTTATAGATATGAGAAACAAACATCTTTCTTCTGGAAGTCTTTTGGCGGATACCTACAGTGCCCTTTGTCAAGTTTCTACTTGCTACTTTTCAACTATTTTTGACAAGTTAATGCAGCTTCCTAGTTGGAAACAGGAAATAATCGATAGTTTATTGTATCCTTCGAAGAATGAAGCACTACCGTTTTTGGTCATCAAATTTATTCACTCCTTATTCAAGAGCTTGCTTCAAGAAGAAAGCGATCATCATCAAGATGCTCGATTTGAACATTGTAGCATCATTTCTTGGGAACAAGTTTTTGAATTTTGGTGTTGTATTACGCATCCATTCTTTGTTGCTGCGGATATATCTCATCTATCATCTCATGTGATGAGTCTTGTTCTTGGGGTGGTAGCAATGTTGCCTTTTATTCTTCTTCGGGTACACCAACCGGCAACATCCCAGAACCAGCTCTTATTTCTTAAGGAAATGATTCGATTTATTAGAAAATATTTGGAGCCAGGAAACAGTGCATCTGTTCGTGGTGCAGCTACTTGTGCATATTTTCGAGCTACGGAGGTCTCCATTTTCTATTACGGCGATGTACCTGGAGATGTACTCGATATAGTAGAAATGACGATTCATTGCTTATTAACAGAAAATGTAGAGTGGGCATTCTTTTCGAAAGCTACCGAAGCACTGATAGATTTATTCAAATTGGTTCAAGCTGATCAGAAAGAAAGACAAGCTTTCAAACATGTCAGCAAGTATTTATTCCAACGAGGAGAAGATTTAGCGTATCATGTGTTGCGCATCTACCCAACGAAAGCATCCGTATTTCGCATATCTATTGTTCGCTTATTAGGAAGTCTTGTCACTTTTCATGATTCGGATGACCGATGTTTCTTATTGGAATATCCTTGTGTTGCGGACAAAGTGATCGATTGGTTGTGCAACATTGTTGTAGATGGTCGCCAAACGGTGAATAGTCGTTGCTTGTCGGAAACAAAATTGTTGTGGAATGCTTGTTATATGTTATCTTTTATTGCTTTGCATTGTGCACATCCTACCAGCATCGAGTCTTTACAACGACGACGCCAATGCACCCTTTTTCGATCGGTATTTCATCGATTGCAACAAGAAGAAGTTTCTTATGGAAACATCAAAGTGTTGTTGGCTTGTGTTCATGTATTGTGTGGTTTGTCACATGTTCCTATTGACTCGGTACATAGGCAATATGTAGAATATTTGTACCACAAAGCTAGCACGAATGGAAGAGAATCTACCAAGCAATGGGAGAGAAAGTGGCGGTTGCTCTTGGAACAGTTGGAAAAACTCAAAGGTTTGTGGATGTGCGATGCTCACTAGCCATCAACTGCCTATATATATATATATACACACAAACCAACAGACAGACATATATTTATATATCCATCTATCTATATATCTTATGGAAATAAAGCTTGCTACCAAATTCCAGCCTTTCTGTTGGAATACCAAACCACGAATATGGGAGTTCCTAGTGCAGTGGACACAAACGTCCCTATAGGACAAAAAGTTGTTGTGAGTATTCTTTTTCTCCGGGGGTGCACAAATATCTACTTACAGTAAAAGAGTAGCAACTTCCACTTTTTAGGGGGTTTGACTGCAAGCTTGTACAAACGATCCGAATGCATAAAATCAGCCTATAAAAGCACGAGTATATAGCCATATTGGTTTTTCCCAAGGCAGGTGCTTACGTCTTGCACTTTAAACGACGGGCGAGCTGAGGTATGCAGTTGTGCCAACCCTTGAGGAGAGTTGGTAACGGAAGAACGGGTACTTGCAGCAGACAATAGTTTGTTCCATAAGGTACCACCACCCTATTCCATAAATAGTTGCAAGGGGTTTTTTTCTCTTCTCTACAACTTACTCTTAATACTATCTTGGTAGCCATGTGCCACACACAATGAGGTCTCTTGCCCACCAAATGACTTGCCAAAAAATGGAAATCGAGGACAATGGAAAGTAACGGTGGTGGTGGTGGTACTACGCGTCTTTCTTCTTCTTCTTATGGTTGGGAAGCACTCGGCAAAGAAGCCAGACGCCTAGAAAGTGAAATAGACTCCAAATTGGTAACCTATGCAAGTTTCACGAGAGCAGAATCGAGAAATAGTTTTGCTGGTACGCCCTATGCTTCATCGTTGTTACCGCGTTTTTATATTTGCCACGTGCATATATAGGAAACAAGAATGTGGTGGCAGACGAACAAAAACTATCCGCCGATTTGGAACAATTGTTGAAAAGACTAGGACAAGTGAATGAATCGATGGGTCGGTTTCTCGCTTCGTCCAACAATATTAGCTTGAGTCAAAGTCACGCACTGGAACGACACCAAGAAATATTATCCGATTATATCCAAGAATTTCGAAAAAGCAAGGTGCGTATATATGTACACAAATAGTTGGATATAGCGTAATGACATGATATGCTAGGCTGCTTTTCGAAGTTGGTTGGAAAAGATGGATTTATTAGAGACCAATAGCAACCGTGGAGGAATACCACCTCCAAGTCCCCAATTATCTTCTCAAGAAGACATGTTATGGAAAGAACGCAATTCTTTGGCTGCTTCGGAACGCGGTGCAGATATGGCCATCAATCAAGGCTTGGCAGTGAGAGAAGATTTGGCCAGGCAACGACAAATATTTGCAAATATGGTGACAAGAATGGAACACGTGAGTGAAAAGTTACCGAGACTGAATCGATTGATTGGCCATATTCGAAGAAGAAAACGACGAGACTTGATTGTATTATGTTCGGTGGTTGCTTTATTGATGTTGTTGACCCTGTTTTGGAGAATATTTTAAATCCAACTAGCCAGGGATGGTGTGTATACAGTATAGACAACTAGCTCTTTTATAAAACCAACCGAGTTGAAGAAGACTCTGTCGAATCCTTCTTCGAGTCCATCCATAAAGGAACGAATGCGGCTATCTTATAAGTAAGGAAACCAAGGAATACTGGCAACACTTGCAATTCTTCTCTATGTCTTGCCGCAGTTATTATGCATAAAGCAACAATAGCCAATCTTGCTGGAGCCAACCAGCTACTTGGAGTAGCACGACTTTGTCCCAAACGTTCGACACTCGTAGACAACAACCAAACATATCCCAAACTACCTCCCAACCCCAACGCATAACTCAAAGCAGTCTTTCCTGAACCCAACCACCATATGCAAGGAATAAGAAACGCACCAATTCCCAAAGTTGCTCCAAGTATCGTAACTTTAATATCTAAAACAAGACACAGATTCGATGGTATCCAAACACTTTGAAGTTTGGTCGTTACCTTGATATTGTTTCAAGCCTTGACTGCGTTCTTGTTTCGCCCACTCTTGATTAACAAGTATTCTTTTTTTCAATGCGTCGGCTTTTTCGGGCGTTTCATATCTCTTTGGTCCAAACTTTTCTTCTACATAGGCAAGTTCCGCTGCATATCTCTCTTCCATCGTAGGAATATCGGGTGGTCGGAAACCCCAGTCGTTTTTTTCTTTGGCTTTTTTGGATACACATACAAGTCTTATTCCTTTGGGATATAAAGTACTTGGGGATCTTTTATACCGTTTTTGGTGTATACAACCCACATGTACAAATGCAAGCCACATGAACCTCGTTTCGGGGAAAAAAGATTCCTTCTTCTTGTGGTGGTAATTCCCCTCAAGAGACAAGAGAGAAAACACCGATTGATTGTGTGTGGTGATTGGCAAAAAGCGTTTTATGGCAGCCCCTTATTACAATAATAACAACGGTGTATATCAAGGTTATCCTGCAGGTTATCCTCCTCCTCCTCCTCCGGTAGCCCAACCTTATGGTTCTCCAGGAAGAACGACGATAGTATATGAAGTGCCAGTGGACGAATATGGAAACCCTATAGGTGCAGTAAGTAGAAACACTATGCCTCGTTGTATGATCACATTGCTCAAAAATATTGCAAGCCTTATGGACAACAACAACCAGTTTATGTAAAAGGCCCACCAGGAGCAGGATATCCTTATGGAAGAAACCAATACTATTATGGTCAAGGTGGTGGAGCAAGTGGAGGTGGTGGAGACGAAGCACTTGCCTGTTGTGCTGGTCTTTGTGCGGCTTTGGCGTGTTGTGGTCTCATGGACTTGATATTTTGAAACAACAACATCAAGCATGATTTATGACAAGACTAACGCATATCCTACAACTATATATATATATATATCGCCAACTCGAAAATAAAAATGAATTTATATTTCATCCTCTTCCATCAACAGTTGCTGCAACGAGATATTGGGATTTTTCAACAATGCAGCGCGTCTCTGTTGAAGCGTTCTTATTTGTTTATCGACGACGAGCTCATCGGAAGAATGACAAACTTGTTGTTCTTTTCTGTTCTCAAGATGTCGTATTCGATCATCTAAACAACGCATCTTTCGAAATGGCCAACAGTGGATTCCCAACTCTCGACATCTTCTTTTTAATAGAGTGACACAAACACCTAGACGTTTGGCAGCTTCTTTCCGCGGCAAGTCGAAATAGCGCGACAATTCGGCTTTCGTAAGCATTGACTCTGGTGCCGACCTGGACTTTTTCTTCTTGGGTACTGGTGGAGCTTGCTTCGATGGAGTGCTAGGATTTCGAACCTTGTCCGCATTGCTTCTCCATTCCTTGATAGCAACATCATAACAGTCGTCATCCTCCAATGGCCATCGTCTCCAATCCTGTGGTTGCAACTCTCCATCAAAACTAGGAGCAAGATGATCATTGTAAACTGGCGATCCACCATCATCATCACCACCACCGTTTGAATACTCTTCGTCGGAAAAAGGATTGCCACAATTCGAACAAATAAACATTTGACATCGATTACAAACTCGCTCATGTGTATACCACTCCACACTATCCTTATCATCCATTCGTTGCTTCCAATCTACGACAAACCCAGGTTTTCTTTCATCATAAGAATCCTCCACCATGGGAAAATATCGGTATGCTGCATGGCTTGTTGTTCCTGCTGTGGTAATAGTGCTCAGAGAATCATAAGGATGTTCTCTCCTATCCATATGATTTCTACAACTATCCAATACTTGTAGTTGAGCTTGATGTTTTTCTATGGATGCATCATGTTGTTGTTGTTGTTCCATGCATTCGCCAGAACATACATTTCTAGGTAATATACTATCCAGTTGATAAACCACAAAACTCCAATGTCTGTGACAAGTCGTCATCCTCATTCAAAAAAATTCAACGGTCAAAGCCAAATATTCCCAGGGGTTACGTGACCTTTGGCTTTTCATGTGACCTTTGCAGCGGCAGTTGGCTTGTTGTGTCCCCATTATTTTTTTTGGGGTGGGAGTTGCGCGCGCTTTGGGGAGGAAAAAAATTGCACAACTGCTTTTGGCGGGAAAGCACGTGAACTCGAGGTTTGCTTTTTTCTTTGCCTAGGTAAAGGTTTTGACTTTGCCCTCTATTTTCGGGTTATTTCGTAGCTCACCGTCTTTTTGTGGTGGTGGTGGTGTTTTCTTCTTCCGTTTGGTTGCTATTCAATGCGTCGACTGCTTCCAAGTTTCATAAAGACGCTGTTCTTCCAAAGTAACAGATGGATAGCAAAAATGCAATGCTTCCAATATATCTTCTTCGGATATAGCACGTGTCATATCCTCCGTTTTTTTCCAACAACGAACCAACACAGCACGTCGTACAAGTCCCTCCAAGTCAGCACCCGAAAAACTTTCGGTCATCTCTGCAATCCTGAAAGAAAGCCAAAATGATGGCGATTTGAGCACTATCCACGGACCATCAAAGATACTTACCGTCGTGCAAAAGATGCCAGTCTGGCGCTATCCTCTGTCGTGGAGGATGGCGATGGCCACCACCCATGTCGAAAATGATGCAACAAGATTTGGGTTCGGGCTTGTAGATCGGGGAGTGCCACGTAAAAGTGTTTCGATAGGCGACCTTGTTGTAACAACGATTGGTCTATTTCCCAAGGGCGATTGGTGGCTGCGACGATATAAACTTGCTAAAAACACATATGCAATGGTTGTTACACCCAATCTCGTCCACAGTGAAACGTACTCACCTCATCTCGTTGGCAATCGTCCAATTCCAGGATAAATGAAGATCTCCATCGCATAAGCGGCATATCAGGGGAACGTTGTCTTCTATTGAAAAGAGCATCCACTTCATCAAAAAACATGACACACGGAGCCATTTCTTTGGCTTGTTGAAATAACATGCGCAGCAATCGTTCCGACTCTCCCACATAGCAATCGATCAAGTTGGATACATCCACAGATAGAAAAGTAGCGCGTACGGACTGCGCTAGTTTCTTTGCTAGCGATGTTTTTCCTGTTCCAGGAGGTCCGTAAAAAAGAAATCCTCGAATGTCTTGAGGATGGGCGACGACACCGGAACAAGTATTACCGAGCGTCATTTCCAACTCTTGGACAATCGAGTCGAGGCCATATAAAGAAGGAAGAATCTCGTCCTTGATTTGATTAGGAAATACTATTCGTATACCGAGGAGTGCCAAGTTGTTCCATCTTCGTTCTCTCTTTCTCTGCCAAAATGCTTTCAACCATTTCCATAGTTGAGGATTGGCGATATCTTTGCGGATGGCAGCAAGAGAGTCCTTGAGTTCTCCCACCGTAAGGCCGTGAGAAGCGTCTAGAATTTCTTCTCGTTGCCAAACATGCGAGTCGTTTGTCATCTGAGATATGATTTGTTGTCTTGCAGTGGCAGAAGGTAAGGGAAAATGGACCATCATTCCACTAAGCGAACGGATGGAATCCGGTAAGTATGCAAAAGTATCACAAATTGCAATAATCGCTATACAGTTGGTTTCTCTATACACCAAACATACCGTGAGAACACAACAATTGGTTTGCACTGACCGCAACCACCAAAAAACTTCGCTTACTTGGATAGACTTTGAATTGCTTGTATCCACTGGTTCCATTCTTCTCCTCTTACGCTATTGTCATTATTGTGGTCACTATCATCTTGCCACCACCATTCGCAATCTTCTATCACAAGGATACAAGGTTGCAGTCGCTTCCATCTCTCCAACCAGGAATTCCAGTTTGCTTTCGAAGAATCTCTTGTCATCAGCAAATGATACAAATGAGTAGCTCGAAATACGACGCAAAGCGCTACAAGACCAACGTATCATCAACTCCTCGACCATATTTCTTGAACAACGATACACATACCTTTCAACTCATTGGCCAACATTCGAAGCCAAGTCTTTCTTCCAGACTTGGCATAACCTCGAAAGACATAGAAACAAGGAAAGTTTCCTATATTATTCTTTTCAATGATTGGCAACCATCCTCCTTGTTCTTGTGGAGATAATCTCCGAGTAATCAACCATTGACATCGTTGCAATTGTTCTGGAGGTTCTATCAACTAGGAAACGTAAGCAAACCGATCTATCCCAACAACACCAACAACAACAACACACCTGACAGTCTGTACTAGACAGTGGTTGCAACACTCGACTACCCAAAGGCATCAGTATAATATCCGTATCACGACGAACAACCACCTGTTGAGACCAACTCCATCCAAAGGTATCGTGCACAGCAACTGCAACACATTGAAAGGAAACAGAACCATCGAAGAGAGCAAGGGAACGGCAATAACCAGGCGATACCACAGTGTCGATGATATTCCGGTGAAGAATTTTCTCTGACAAATATTTACTCCATAAAATATTTGTAGTATCCTTCGGAACAACTGTCCAAAGAATAGTTTTGGCATCGGGTGTTGTGGAGTCCATTTCATGAAGAGGAACAAATAGCCAATTGACCATAGCGACTTGTGCTCTCTTTTGGGAAGCGGTTCGTAGTGACTTTCGATGCCCAAGAAATTCCAACACAATGTTCTAAAAGCAGACTTGGAAGAATGGTATGAAGAGGAAGAATATACAGAAGAAGAGGAGGATGGAGAGTCTGCAGAAAGCTCAACGAGTGAAAGTGAGGTGGAACAAGTACGCAAAGTGTTGAGCGATGCATTCTCGGTGGATACTATACGGGAAGCTTTGAAACAAACGCATCACAATCCAACGTTGGCTATAGGAAAGTTGTTGGATGAAGCAGCAGAAAATTTTCAGTCGAGTATTTCCGAGGAAACTATCCAACAACAACGCTCACCACACGAGACGGAGGATATTTCCACACAACAAGAAGAAAGAACAAAGTTGACTTGTAGTGCTCCCGTGGAGAAGAAAGACAACGCATCGTCCAGTAATGTGGCGCATTCTCGACAAGAAGAAGATTGCAAGGCATATAGAACTATCTCCACCAGCAATCCTGTTGTTCTCGTTCTTGGTCACGTCGATGTAGGAAAAAGCACGTTTCTTGGTCACATTCTGCACTTGACTGGTAACGTGGATGAACGCTCATTTCGGAAACTGAAAAAGGAAAGTGCGGATGCTGGCCATTCGGAGCTGTCTTTTGCCTGGATTGTGGATGATCAACAAGCAGAACGTCAACACGGGGTTACGATGGACATTAGTATTCGACAAGTTCGGTTCAATCGACTGTATACTTTTATGGATACTCCTGGACACGAGGACTTTTTATCCGCGGTGATAGCTGCAGCTTCTCAAGCGCAAGTAGCCATTCTGTTGGTAGATGCATCCTCTTGTGGACAGTGGGAAGAGAACGGACCTACGCTGCAATATGCAATCGTAATTCGAAGCATGGGAGTAAACTATGTAATAGTAGCAATCAACAAAATGGATCAAGTAGGATACTCGGAGGATAAATTTACAGAGATAAGTGGCCAAGTGATGAAGTTGCTTACTTCTCAAGTTGGATATTCGGAAACTCAAATTTGTTGTGTTCCATGTTCCGGTCTTACTGGGGAAAATATAGTACAACGAAAGGATAGTCGACTTGGTCGTTGGTATAGGGGAGATACTTTGATGGAGGCCGTAGATAGATTTTGTTCTCTTCAAGTGGATGAGGAAAAGAAGGAAGAACGGCATCAGAATAATAATAATAATAACAATGACAACACTAGAGACAATGTCAGTCAAGATAGTTATTTTCGTATGCCTTGTATGGATATTGTAGAAGAAAAAAAGGATTCGGATACTTTACGTGTATCGGGTTGCATCATGAGTGGAAAAGTTCATGTGGGTGACAAAGTTCGCATTCATCCGTCCCAAGTTGAACAAAGTTGTGTCGTTCGTTCCATAATGATTGGAGAATATCAAGTATCTCAAGCAGTTGCTGGAGATTGGTCGACTTTGGTACTACAATTCCATGGAACTTGTGCTTATCGAGTTGGACAAGTACTTGTCGATTTGCAAGCACCAGTGACTCAGGGACGATATATTGTAGCTCAGTTGGTTGTATTTGCTACTGGAAAGAGACCAATATTGAAAGGAACACCTGTGATGGTATATATACATTGTTTTCAAGGTGTTGGTGTTGTGTTGGATTGGATATCGGTTCGTAGAAGAGATCAAGTGAGTAAGCGTATGATACAAGTAACCAATCCTCGATTCCTAAAGAAAGGAGATCGAGCTACTGTCCATATTCGAACAGAAATGGAAGTATTCTGTACTCCTTTTACAATGAATAGGAAATTATCGCGCATTTGTTTACGACAAGAGAGACAACTTATTGCGTCGGGAGTCGTATCCCAAGTAGGGGCAACAACGGACCCTCATGTATAAGGAAGAGGGAATAAGAGAAGCAGCATTGTTGTCCATCATCGCACACCAGTCAGTCGCGTGATTTCTGGTGGGTGGAGAAAAGGAGTGGATGAAACCCAAACAGAAACGTGTTTGTATTGTAGGAGGTGGAGCTTCTGGAGTTGCTGCAGCCTGGTCGTTGTCCCAAGAAGACTCGTTTCATGTGGAAATATGGGAAAAGACTTCACGTCTAGGAGGTGTCGCTACTAGTTTGGAATTGGATTCAGGAATTTATATCAATGATCAAGTTCAAGGAGGCACACCATCCTATCGCAATACTATTCTGTTATTGAAAGAGTTGGGTTGGGATATAAGCACTACCCACATGCGAATATCGTTTGGTACAGGAGAGAGACAATGGAGCAATATCGACTCGGAAGCTTCTCCTTTGATAAAGAAATTAGAAAAGGAAATTAGGAGATTTGGTCGCGTACTATCTTGGGTAAAGTGGTTGGAGTTGCTATTTGTTTTCATACCTATCGATTTGGTATTGAAAGTGCTCGGTTTTAGTGCAGACTTTCGCAACTATCTGTTGTATCCACTTTGTGCTCTGTTCTTTGGTACCGGTATTCAGACTCCTCGGGTATCTACTGCGGTTATTGCTCGAGTATTTCTTGATGAGGATGGAAAACTATTTGACTATGACCCTCAACGTTTTCTATCCCAACAACCGCAAGTATTTGCATTTCCAAAGTTGTCTGCTGTGTATGATAGTGCTGCCAAGAAACTGGTAGAAAGAGGAGTGAAAATATGCTCTAATCGAATAGCCAAAAGTGTGATACGTACCAATACTAGTAATAACAACAATAAGGAGGAGGAGGAGGAGAAACAAGGTGTTTGGGTAATCGATGACCGGGGTGAACGAGCGTTTTTTGATGACGTTATTCTTTGTTGCGATGCAGAAGTTGCGTTGAGTTTGTTGGTAGAGCCTCGTTGGTTGGAACGTTTTGCACTGCGCAATGTGGAGTATTATTATGATACCGTCATCACGCATGAAGATGTCGACTACATCACCCATCATTATGACACCAAAGCGGATAGACAACAACAATATTTTGTACGAGTATTACCACAAGATGCACAAAAAGTGGAAATGAGTTTTCATCTCAATCACTATCAACCGCAGTTGAAGACGGTCGGTCGTCCGCTGTTTCAAACCATCTTTCCAGCGGACAACATACGAAGCGATAAAATTTTGTATACTCGAGTCACGAAACACAATGCACATACTTGGAAGCACTTTTGTTTTACTGTTTTATTTTGGAGGTGGTTACAAGGTTATCGACATACCTGGTTTGCCGGTGGTTATTGCTTGTTCAATATTCATGAAACCGCAGTGGTATCAGGTTTGGCTGCGGCTTATAGAATAGGAGGAAAATATCCTTTTGAACAAGATTCCCAGGCAAAGAGTTCGTTTTTCACTTTTCTAAGACTTGTGCACGGTGTTGGGTCGTAACCAACAAGTAGAATAAACGACGAGCGGCATATTCCATGGGACAAATGAATTCACTTTTGCATGTCGAAACATTCAACTAGTCGACGAGAAACAGATTCACTTATGTATTTTGCCATTTTGGTGATTGTTGGTACTTATGGATAACCAAAAACAACACAACCATTACTCTTGTTGTTGCTGCAATGCTCACCACAACCAACCAACGACAGCGAGTCGTTGCAACGGATGTTACGTGACGAATATTCTTGTGAAGAGTGTGTTGGAACATTTGGACGAGCTGAATCGTTGTCTGTTGCGAGTTCAAGGTCAGACGCTGTATTTACAACAAGAACTGGTGGAAACCAAACACGCGATAGAGTTGTTGTTGTTGGACAAGGAACACGAGTGAATGAATGGTGCGGCAAGTTAGGAGAATGCCACAATAGGGAGACGTGGATATATCTATATTATATATATATATATATATATTGTGTGTGTGTGTGTGTGACTGCATGGATATGGAAATGTGGATATTCTAGACAACACCATCAATTGAGTGGATGAAAGATTGATATTATTATTCTGTGTGTGTGGTTTGGAAATATAAATTTGTGCTGTGGTTGCTTCCATAGATATATATACACACAACTCGGTTCTCATCCATGCCAATCACAAAAGCTACATTTATTACTATTTCACCAAACAACAACAATAACAATCATCATCATCACTATCAAATAATAGGAAGAGAAGACGACAACAACTAATCATTTCACCCGCGAGAGACAAATACTGCAAAAACATCTTCCAATGGAAACCTTGTTTGTGCCCCTTGTTTGTTGTTCTCTATTGCGAGGAAAAACATCAAGTTGAACATTTCTACCAACAAATATATATATTGTATATATTCTCATATCACTCGTCCTATGAGAGAGAGAGAGAGAGAGGATACCTTTAGCTATGCAATGTTTTTTTCCCATTCCAATTCTTCCTGTATTGCTGTTAAACCAGTTTCCAACAAATAGCGACAGCATTCCGATGTATCTTCTTTCGTTATCCACGTAACAGGAGAAACATCTTCCTTATTATCGCTACTACTACGCTGCTTACCCACAAAACTCTCCAAACATGACCACATACTATAGTCCAGCAGATAATCACAGGAACAGATATTCTTTTGGGACTCCGATTCATGAAAACATGGCAAGGAATCCTTTCTTCTTATACTATCCAAGCATTGTTGTGCCAATGTTTCATTCCCTCTCCATTGCATGATCGTTCCCAACAAGGCATCCAACTCGATAACCAAGGACAAATCATAACCAACATTGCTCGATTCTATACATTCCGCAACATTCATAAGAGAGCTATATGCCTCGTCGAAACGACTCAGCTTTATATAAATATTCGTCATGAGGAGATGAAGTTGGATCCAAAAAGCACTCGACTCCAAATGCATACGAATGCATTCATCTCTTGCCTTTTCTGCCAACGACAACGCAATATTCCATTTGCCATTTTCTTTTTCGATGCAGGCCAATAAATACAAACAAAATATCTCATTATTCGTACATTTTTGTGGTTGCTGCAGTTGAGAAGAGGATTCTCTTTGACTTGTCTGATGCAAACAACGACTCAAATAGGCATGGGCATTGCTCCAATCCTTTCTCTCAAAATATACTTCGCCAAGCATACGAAGGATATCGTTCTCCTCATCGAAACAAGGATAACAATATTCTAAAAATGACATATTCCTATTCTTTTCCATATTATCCAAATAAAGCTGTTCGATGCCCACGGGACTTTCCGATAATATCTCCGATTTGCTCTGTATATCTTCCCTTTCCAATAAATTCCTATATTGTTCTGTTCTGGTGGAAACGTCCCAAACATATCTCCATAGACATCGGGTTGTCACTAGAAACCAACGCAATGTCCTCCAACCCAACTCTTTGGAAAACTGAAATGCTTGTTCAATGTTTGCTCTTTCCAAATTATATAAACACAATGCTTGTTTCCTACAACTTCCCAACTGTAAAAACATGGCATCGTTCACATGTTGTTGTATCCGTTGAGAATAATAACTCAAATAGCGATATTTCAATATCTCCCACTTTTGCTGATCATAACCCATACTACAATTGCGATTGCTCGTACTCGTTTCAACAAAGTAATGTTCCATCATAAAGTATTTTGCCAATGGAAACAACTGCATTCGGTTTTGGGTATCATCTACTTGCAATATATTTGCTTGTTCCAATACATCGATCGTATTCAATAACAACGAACGTTCACTTTCAGAATATCCTAAAATATGAATAGCTGCATTCAAGTCAAAACTATCGGAAAAGATAGAAAATGCCTTCCATGCTTCTTGAGCCGATGTGGAAAGATTATCGAAAATACTTTGGAATCGCTTCCAACGGATACAAGTTGTGGTGGATGAAAATGGATCAGTCACACAAGAATCCAAAGATAATCGATATGGCGGCCATACGATATCTTGGCATATACTATTGTTGTTGCTGTTGTTGTTAGTATTACTATCATGGTCTTGTGTTGCACAAACGCTTTCACAACTGGAATCTTGTCTCAACAACTGATGTAAGGGATCGTCAAAAGAAGTTTCTTCAAAAGATGAAGTACAAGAAAAGCTATTGGATGGATAGTCCTCCATTTCATCCAAATAGCAATTAGAAAACTTGACTTCAGAATCGTACAAAGCGTGACCACTGTCCATAGAGGAACTGGAGTTTGCAAACATAAAATAGTTAGGAGCTACCGATGACCCAACTTGATTATTCGCAATTACAGGTTCCACTGCATTCACTCGATGCCTATTTTTCTCCAACTTCTTCTTTTGGTAGGACCTATTCTGGCGTTGTCTCCTTTTCAAAATTTTAGCTTTCAATTTCCTCTCTTCTTCTGTCAGTTCTGAATCGGAAACATTGACAAACAACGAAGGAGGTCTACCAGGTTTCCTTCCCTTGCTGTTGGTGCTGTTGCTTGCGTTATTCTTCTTTCGTTTATCGGTGGATTGCAAGTTCATAGACAGGTTTCCTTGGTGTTCCTGAAATAAATCTTCTACGAGTACTGAGGATTGCTGTAAATGGTTCTGTACTGGATAGTAAGGGGTCAAGTTTGATCCAGCGCTTGTCACAGAAGACAACGGTGAGGTGACCAGTCTTCCGCCCCGTCCAATACCAATCTGTTGTTCACTCAAATATTTATCTACCGAGAGCTTTGAACTCGACGATTTTTCAGTACTCACACCTAAATCAAACATACTAATTCAAAAAACTAGCATCTTCCCCAAGCTACAAGCTACGCACGTTACAAGTGCAGCTCAACCAAAGAGGATACGATCGGTCCCACAGGTCATGTGTTCTCCGTGCAGCAACCCCCAAATGTCTCATGGACAGAGCTATCCTTGGCCTTCTCCCAAGAAAGCAACCATTTCTCTCGGATTCACCTCCCAATGATCTCCTCTCCATCCATATCCCTCCTCCTTGTTAGCCACCACGTGAATGTCATGGAACCTTCCAAAACCCCACATGAAGGTGCGTGAAATACTAATATCTGACAAGCGACGAAATAGATAGCTAGTTAACCCTCGTTTCCCACGTTCTTTGGCACCAGAAAATCTCAACACAACAACTTGTGAACACTTCTAAGCAACCTGCTACTCCCTTTTCGCATGTTTGTGGAGTTGGTTCGTCTTGGACTGTTGGTACACTTGTAGCAACCTAAAAGGGCAACCCTATGGACTTGTGCTTGGTGAAACTTATTTTACAGTGCTTCAAGCAGTAACGAAACGACTTTGTATGAGCCCATTGTTCCAGTCGTTTAGATGCACACGTAGACAAAGCACGAAAAAACAAACTTTCCACAGTTCAACACCCGAAAGGCTGGGAAGAAGCTATAGAAAGACTGGGAAGTGCCATATCCGCTTCTCGGCTATTCAGTGATCATATCTTGACAGTACAAGAGTTTCTCATGGGTTCAACTCCTTTGGTAGATCCACCGCTGCAACGTATCATATTCCTGGTATTCCAGAAGACTTTTAGGACAGTTTTCGTTGCTCAGGCTTCTTGGGCCCTTTATAGAGAAACAGGCCTATGAGCATTAGACAACTCCTTCTGTTTTCAGTTTGAAGTAGCATATCAAGTTAATTACAAGTTAAACCTCTTGTGACACCCACTCCAATCAACACGTTGGTACGATATCACGTGCACAACCTAGTTTCAAAGAACCACAGCAGCGTACTATTTATCGTTGTTGCAAACGAGTTTCCATAGCCAGGATCTGCTTCCCGCCCTTGGAGGATATATGCAAGTGGAACAACACCCAACTGCTAGTTGCCTTAACTTGAAATGAATGAAGATGCCTACTTATTACGCCTGCATAAAAACGCCCCATTTGTACTTGCATAGATAACAAACAAATGGATCATTTGTCCTGCATAGTAAGAACTCTCGGCTCTAATACTGCCTATGCTTTGGTACAGAGCGTGGTACACATAATGTAGACAACTAGAACCTGTCTTCATTCGCGTGCACATCAAAACTTTACTATGTCACGTGACATATGCAACTGATTGACTCCGAAAAGAGTAGTTTTTCACACCCTCATTATTCTTATCGATGCACAGGTCACCGCATACAGGTTGCACTTCCCACAGAGAGTTGCAAATGTTTACTTTGTTGCTAGAAGAGCTGTCCTAGAAAGAGAACGGGATTGCACGCGTGACTTTTGGGAAGTGACGTGCAAGGCCTGTTGCTACTACTCTAGCTTTCATATGTCATTAAAGTTAGCTTGATCCACAACTATGGATAAAATCGTTTTTGTAAGATATGTATACCAACTATTTCTTTCTTACCTTTCTCCTCACTTGTGGTGTTCTCGTAATGATCACTTTACGTTTGCTTCCAACCACCCCGAGTACTCCATGAGAAAAATTTGCACATGCCTTTTTGGACTATGAAATTTCTGGAGGCAGCTTTTGATAAATGTTGGCATTGCAATAGATCATCCTGTTGTCGCGCCAAAGTGTTTCTATCAGAATTCTTATTACAGGAAGAAATACACACTTTATGGCACCTGATCGACTGGTGGGTATTGTAGTGGTTTTAATAAATATTCTATTTCCTTTATACGGAAGAACCTCTTCCTATCTGTAAATAAAAAAGTAGAATACGATAGTCGTGTCAAGAGGGCTGTTTCCAGAAGCTGTATATGATATTTTTTCCAAAGGCTCTTTGTGTTCAGGAACCGCTCTTCTGTGAGTAAAAGTGACAGAACATGGTCTCCAGTCAGACTGCACTGTTTCGTTTTGATAGAAGATTCTTTGGATAGAGTAAGCCTAAGAGTTTGTCTCAACGCAACTTCAATCGCTATGATAAGCTGAAAACCTTTTCACCTCTTTTCATGACAACCAAAGCACATGTCTCGACCTCTGACGAATGGGATGGATCCCCTCTCTTCCACTGGGATGTGGTCCCACTCCCTGGGACATTCTCGTAGAATACTCCGTTGGTCATTTGGACGTGGTGCATAAATAACCACACAATGTTGCGCAGGACTGTTGCAGTTTTGTGTTTGCGCCATTTTGTTACCTGGCCGTTTTGGTAACGTTTTGCTGGACTGCAATGAAAAGCTCTCAGTTTCTGAGATATCTTTGTGTCTCCATATTTATTGTTCTGTTCTTGAATAGGCGTGTGGAAGCACTTGATAATGTCAACAGTGGAAGCAAGCCTGTTCTTTTTCAACTGGAGCAGAGAAATATAGAAGTTTTAGAGGATATTTTAAAGGAGATATCTCATCCAGCTAAGCCAAACTATGGAAAATACTTGAAGGCGGAAGACATCGCTTCCATTATTTCTCCTCCTGAAGACGAGTTGCGGGAATTGATCGGAGCCTTGGAATCTTTGGGAGCAGAGTCGATTCATTTGCACAGGACGCGTGACTACATTTCTTGTCGGCTTCCATCAGATACGTTTAACAAGCTTTTTCGACGTGAAGAAACAGAAGAACATGTTGGAGCTGAGAAAGTGAGAATGGCAATCTATAAGCCAAGTACCGATCCCGTCGCTCAAACGGTGCTGCGAAACGTGAAGCTTGCTTACAATTTGGAAGAAAGTTCTTCGGACAGTCGCCATCATTTATTGGCTGCACTAGGATCAAGAAGAAGGGAAGAAATTTCACAAAAGATTTCCAGTCTGATGCAACAGAGTTCAGAGAAGTTTGAAACTTATCGCAAGCGCAATCCTCATGCCGCAGAGAATGTGCTTGGAGGTCATAATGATCTATCTCCATTTCTTCCCCCTCCTATCCCACTCTTCAGTACACTTTCAACCTCTGACAACGGTTTTTATCTTTTGGTTGTTCCTGTTTGTGCAGATAATCAGCTATCTCACTACAGAGATGATAGCAAACATCCATTCCATTGTCCCAACACCGATGTTTCCATTGAACAAATTGTCATCTACGCAAAAGATGCTCACAATGCTAGTTTATCTGTGGAGAAAGCTTTTTATGGAGAAGAGTTGAAGAAATACTCTTACAGTCTAAAGAAATGGTGCAAAGAGGTTTATGAATCTAATCCCGTTGCATTGATGAACTATGGAGGTTACTGTGAAAAGAATGTATTGGACGAATCTCCTGACATCGGTATTATTGAATCTTATCTATGGCTTGTCAATAGCTAAACATATTCTTTGTTTTCAGGTGTTATGGTGGTACCACTTCCTGGCACTAGCGGTGCATTCTTCGATGAATATGTTCCCATACAATTGTATTCAAAGACGAAGTTCTCTCATGATTTAGAATCTGCCTATGTTGCTTCTAGCGGAAGTAGCTCAGCTCCCACAGCAGAGCCATACACATTCATGTATGGCCAAGCAGATATTCCCCCAGTCGTACGAAAATCCTATGATATTCCTCCGTACGACAAGAAACTCCCAATCAACCACAACAACACTATTATGGCTGCTATTGGTTGTGGCTTGAATTACTTTTTCAATCCTTCCGAGTTGGACTACTTTTTGCATACATTTGGCCAAGAAAGTGTGCATGTTAAAATTATTGAGAATCCTTTGTTTCCAGTGAAGAACAATCCAGAGGAACCCGGTATCGAGCCTTCCTTGGATATCGAGCAACAAAGTAGCTTGGCATATATGTCGGAACATTATTTCATGCCGAGCAATACCAAACACTGTTCGACTTACTATGAGAATATCTTGTACTACGTTGGCATCAATGAGTTGAGCGATAATCATTTGCCACTTGTTATTTCACAAAGTTCAGCATTTGTGACACCTGATAACCTGTTGCCTTTGGACTTTGTTCGCGGAACCAATGTAGAATTTCTGAAGTTAGCTGTGCGTGGAGTGACTTACGCAGTATCTGCTGGAGATTGGGGAGCATCAGGTCGTTATGAAAATGGAAATTTCGGTTGTTATCCTTATATGGCACCTATTTACCCGGCATCCTCACCGTTCGTTACTAGTGTTGGAGCTTCTCAACCTTTGCTACAAATAGAGGCCAACGGAGAGAAAAAGATTTTGACGCAAGTATGTAGTGCAGACCAAGGTGGGATTATTACAGGAGGTGGTGGACACAGCTGGGTTCAAGAAATTCCATTTTATCAAACTAAAGCGGTGGCAGATTATCAACGCCAATTGTATCAAGTGAATAAGGACAATCTGTTTCCACCAAATGGCTCTTATAATCCACATGGAAGAGGCTATCCAGATGTTGCGCTGTTTGGTTGGAATACTCCCGTTTATACAGAAGAACCTCCTCAATGGGTAGGCGTTGGAGGAACTTCGATTTCCGCTCCCATGTTTGCTGCTATGGTTTCCATGTTGAACTATGAACGACTATCAAGAGGAATGCCACCAATGGGATTCATCAATCCGTTCTTATACTACGCTGCTGAAGTTATGCCAGAAGCTTTCATAGATATAACGATTGGAAACAATCGATGTACCGAGTTTGGCTATCCTTGTTGTTTATTGGGATTCCCTGCCTTGAAAGGCTGGGATCCTGCATCAGGTTTGGGTTCTCCTTTATATGAACATTTGTTGAAACTTGCCTTGAATTATCAAAGTTTCGCTTGATTTTATGGTGTGATGAGAATGAAATATTGTTTTGTGTGTGTGCGTTTATCTAGTTGTCACCCTTGGACATCTTGTCTCTTTCTTGTTTTACTATACTTTGAAACAACACAATGATGAACATCTTATGCAATTGCTTTGTCCTTCACCGCCACTAAAACGCCCCAGTTGGAGTATTTCTTCAACATCCCTCAAGAGAGATGTAGGAGAACGGCCTCAGTGCCAGCAGTCATAGACCGGGCTCTTACCTAGAAAACTGCGAATTCCAAACTCTAGAGGTATCCATGTTTTCTTGGAATAGAGAGCACAGTCCTTACATTCCATATTTGGATACAAAATTAGAACCTTTCTTCATTCGTATAGAAATTTTGCAAAGTCCACAGAACGACATGTGCAGTCCAATACGTATTCCGGGCTCTAGTTCTATCCACGGGTTCAGGGTGGATAACTAGAATCTGTCCTCATTCGCAACGAAATCTTCACTTTGTCACGTAACTATGCAATTGATTGATTCGGACATCGGCATCATGTGTCTCGCGCGCTCAATACTGTTATTGGCGAAAAAAAGCCGATCAACCTTGCCATATGATCCAGCAAGCTCCAAATGCTCATTTTGTACCTAATAGTAGAGCTGTTTTAATTGGAGAAAAAGATTGCAGATGTGCCTTTTAAGACATGACTGACTGCTGCAACTACTCCACTAGCTTTCAGTTGTCAGTAAGCTCTAGATTCCTCCATAACTATACGATAGTTTCCTGTGATAGGATATGTATGAAATCTATTCCTTCGTTAACTATCTTCTTCCTGATGATGATCACTCAAGGGTTGCTTCCAACCAAACCAAATACTCCATGAGAAATATTCTCAAACGTTTTTTGGAAAATGAAATTTGTTGATGGAGGCGGCTTTTTATGGACATGACCTTCTTTTATTGGGCGCCAAAACCCGCCAATCAGAATTTCAGATATAGAGAAAAAAGCACATGTTGGCGCCTGACCTAGTCTTTAAATACGCATATTCTCATCTTTGAAATGGGGCATTGCGAATTACATTCTATGGCAGAAAATCAGGTTCAAGCAGTTTCTGCAACAGAAGAAGTGTCTCATGTATCACCAATAAACGAAGTTGAATGCAGTCCTTTCTGGAACACAGTGACAAAGGAGATATCTGAGCTTTTGTGGTTGCCAACAGGAAAGGGAACCGTTACTACAGAGGACAAGACATGTAGGTAGCTTGTGGTTGTCCCAAGACTTTTCGAGTCTCCTGATATAGATGAAATCCAGTGCTACAGGCTTCATTTCTTATCTTTCTTCCTACAACAAGGTCCAGGACGATGTCATCTATACTTGTGATATCCAAACGGCTCGCAACAATGCCTAGCAACTAACAGCTACTATTTTCAAGATTGATGTTCTGCAGGCTCGTCGAACTGCGTGTTTCACCCTTTCCAACAACAAACATTTTGGGTTTTCAAGTCATCCAAAATATTTCAACGAGAAAGATATAATTGTTCCAGCAATTACCTACTGGGGATCCTTCTCCAAAAAAATAGGAAGCTTTCAAAATGCTTACAGAACAACAGAAACAACGAAAAGGTTTTTTTTCCTACGAAACTGCAACTTTCGGTTTGAGGTGTTTTCATTTTGTAAAAGACGTTTGCTGAAAACACTGAGGTGATGTGGAACAGAGAGTATCCATGCTATATTCTGCTCACGTTGTGAATCCAAAAGACTCTGCTTCAAAATTGTTGGGCTTGACGATCCCGAGAAGATTGCTTGAAACTTTTAAAACAAACTTATTTGTCGTGCAACTCTTCACGGAGTTTTTGGATATCGGCAATCGGAACAACTACTTTTATGCATGCTCTCGTGAACACTATGTAAAAGGGAGTCTCGTCGAAGTTTCTCGAGTTTGGTTCGAATACCTCCAAGAATTGCAACTGTTTCGGCATTGCGCTATCTCCAGCACTTCCAAGGAGACAATGGAAACTTTTTTTGGCACTGTTTCTTTCCAACTCTATCAAATAATTCGTTGCAAGAAACGAATTGCCACAAACAGTCGTAAAACCGTTCCCTACGGCGGTTTTCCAGAAAGCGCAAGGTTCGGACTTTTTAAGTCGGCGAAAATTCTTTGTTGTTATAGCAACATCTACTACAAAACCGGCTATATTAACCCACAAAAGCTTCCTAACACTTTGGAACGTTTTTGTTCTTCTAGCCTCTGTAACATAACAAAAACATCCAGTATTTGGTGGTAAGCTCTTCTCCAATCGCAGTGGCTTTATGATTTGATTGATCCATGTTTTTTTGAGTGTATTGGGAAGAGCGTCCCATACTTCGTTTTGTGCGAAATTATTATAATCTGTATCTAGGTTTGGTAAATCCTCGAGCCAGACGTTGGTGAAATTTTCTGTCAATTTTCATATTTTTATTCCAAAAACTTTTTTCCACTTGAAGAGCATATTTCACGTCCCTGGCTAGAACAGCTTTTTCCACTCTGAACTATCTTCAGGACGAGGAGGGCCGTGCTCGTGCCACCGCGGTAGCAGTTTTCTTGGACACAGGATGAATCCGTTTAAATAAGCTTTTTGGAAGAGAATGAATATTTCTTTGGAAGCGGGGAACTTTTTATTTCTTCGCTGTTATCATGTGCACTCTTGAACCTCCGTATGTTCTTTTTTTAGAATTGGAGACAAGCGAGTTTATTTTCCGTTGACAGCTTTACTGGAACAACTGGAATTTGATTGTACGTCGCTAGATGGTACGAGGCTTCCGGTTCTCTCATAGGGCGCTTATTGCTAGTTATAGTTTTCCTCGGGTTGGAACTAGAGAAGAATCACTTTTGGTTTGAGTATTCGCATTCACTCCTCTTTGCTCGGTTGGCAACTCATGGTTGTACGAAAACTTTGTACGTTGAATAAATTTGTCCTGGCTTGCAAGTATTCTTCTAGCCGTGTTTTGTTCTTGAATTGAGCCTGGCTGGTTTATCTTTCGAGTTTAGAGTCATCGATGAAACCGTATTTGTCAGAGAATATTCGACTTGGAAATTGTATAGTCTTTATAGCAATTTCATAGCCAAGGAAACAGTTTGAATGTACGGTAGTATTGTTAGTTCAAAAAGTGGCGCGGATGTAGGCAGTACATCGGGACCTGGCTTGTGTTACTGAGATGGGGAACAAGGCGTATATGTCGAGTGCAGTTCATCCTGGGTGTTCAAAAACTTGGACTCGCTAGCATAGAATACGGGTCAAAGATCTGAGTAATACCTATTATCAGCGAGCTTGAAATAAAAGTTCGACTAGTAAAATTTCTTTTTCAATAGCAAAGCTTGCTTCAGAAGATGGAAGCTTGGGCTGAATAGCAAACATTCTAAGCAGGTGCATAGCTGTGAAGCCATCGCGAGCTTGCTGACTTGCTTGCTGCCGGTTCCAATTTTACATGGCACGACCGTAACACATCAGTACTGAGGAAAAGACCAACACTTATGATTCCAGCTGCATTACTTATGCATTGAGAAAAGAGAATCCTTGAAAATCAAACCGCAGGTTACATTTGCTAGAGAAGTATTCAAAAGAAAACATATAATATCAATGGAAACGTCATACTCCAATGCCACAGTTGCAAAAGTCTGAGGCTGTAGAAGATTATTAACGTTGTCCGAGCTTGCAGAATAGTGTAGTCGTATTGTTCATACTAGCAAAAAGTCACCAAGATACTGACTGGCTCTGATAATGACTACTTGTTTATTATCTCAGAGACGTATAGCTTGATTTGAAATAGAAGCAGCGGTCAATGCGCAAGTTACGACTCGAAACAATCTTCGCGAAACATCCTCGTGGCTCTAGGCAGGTTTCGAGAACAGATTCTTCCTAGAACATTACTGAATAGCATTCACTTTCAACCGATTGTTCTCAAAGACCAAAGTGGATGAACCTACAACTTTTATGAATGGATTTATGCGCCCAAGTTGAGCAATGTACACAAGACTGTTCAGTAACCTTCTTGAGTGTTTGCCAGTACAAAGATGCTCTAGGCTGCCTCATTTTTGTCCGATTTCATTCCACCAGACATGGAATCCTCAAGCATCACATTGCAGAGATACAAGTGTCTATAGTAAAAAATGCAAGAACAAGTTTAAATTCTTGTGAGTTTTGAAAGTTGATGGTGGAAAGCATCCAACAGGCAACAGCATTCCAAAGCATACAGTCAAACGTTTAACTTTTATTACAAATGTAACATTTTTGCATGTCGAAAAACTGACGTAAAGCCTCAAAATGACGAGTCAAAAGGTCTTTGTCGGCTCGTGACACAAAACCTTCGTCGCTCTAACACATCCAGAGCCATGCTCCTTGCCATGTTTGATGTAAGGCTTCGTTTTCGCTGCATAAAGGACAATTGCTGGAAACTTTCCTCATGGCTCCTATAATCCACTGTATTTCGTTACATATTTAGCTGAAGGACTCGGACAAAAGTAATACGTTTTCACGCCCAATTTCGACTATCAAATTCTTGCCGATGCAAGATGCAATCCTATCTCGCTTCAAGGCCCAAACCGTTCTACAGAGTTACAAGTTCACTTGGCTTATCCTTTATAATAGTCACTTGTTCACTGGCCATAAATTGTTACAGCAGTACAACGTTGGTGGTTCCAAGTCCTTCCGCCTTCTTTTCGTAAACAGGTGGAGCCAAGCCACTGACTTGAATCAACTGCAGTTGTTATTTCTGCCGCCTAAGGTGCGTGTCCAACTGCAGAACCATAAGAAAAAGATTGTTTGATACTCAGTGTTGATTACTTATGGGAAAAAAGGTAACGGATATTATTCTCCTTCTCTCTATTGTTTACAAAGGTTCTAGAGTCGCGCCTTGCTCTAAATAATCGTATCTTCAAAGGTAATCTTGTGCCATCTCTGGAACAACGGCAAGATGGTCCAAGTGGACAACAAATTTCGCACGTCAATAGCACTTGTTTACAGCTGAAGCGTCACAATAGACTTTCAGTTGCTGCTATTTTTGGGGGATGAGTCTCTCTCCACGCCGTCTTTGTGAAGCAACGTCCTTGTTGGGTATGCTTGAGACTCCAGTGCAACGCCAGGTTAGGTAAAAGTCGAAGCAGCCAAAAAATGCTCCTCAGCTACGTTTCTCCTTGTTTCTTCTGATGGAAAAAGCAAACCAAATCTCACAACTCCTAAAAGAACATCTTGGTCCAGTTGATTGTGGAGGTGCTCTTCTGGCGCTTTGTTTCCGCGCATGTGATGGTTGTTGAACCTGGAAGGTATTTAACGACGTGTTGTGTGGCATCGTTGTTGTATTTCGAGGTCTTGCCGTCTCTCTTTGTGTTGCTTGTTCTGTGTTGCATACTTGTTTGAGGGCACAGCTACGTGTGTTTGTAACCGCTTCCTTCCACAATGAGTTAATGGCTGTTTCTTAATCCAGAATTTTACATACGTAGACTCGTACCTTGGTAGTCAATTGAAAGAGTCACAAGTATCAAAGCACAAGTTGACGCGAGTGGAAGGTACCAGAGGAGAGCCCCTTTATATAACTGTGTAGTCATTTGACGTTATCTGTCTTGACAGTGCCTTCCTTAAGAAGGCATTTTAAAGCAGCAGAACCGCCAACTAAAGTTTCCAATATTGATCGAGTCCAAGTTGTCCTTCAACAGTTGAAAATTCTATATAGACAGAGTTTGCAAGATGGAATCAAACAGTAAGCTCCTTTTATGAGATATGATGAACTCCTTATACAGGCGCAATATGGAATATTCCTTGTAGCATTTTCTAGTGTACGCATAATAGGATCGAAGACCTCGGATAGGCAAAGTCACTCAACAAAATATAGTTTATTTCCAGAAAACTAAGAACGGAGAAATGGTAATGAGTTGTAAAACTTTTTATATTAACAAACAGTCTGTCTCATGCCACACAATCTTTTCTTGTTTTGCTCGCCTTTTCGGTCCTACAAAGTTGGTAGACAATATTGTTAGGTTTGAAAAAAGGTTGCAAAGGGCTATCTACTTTTCTCTCAACACTGCTACTAGAAAGTGACAAGTTGATTTGCAAGTGCTAGTTTGCAATTGTGTCCGAATACAATCAGTGGATAGCCATTCTAAGGAGTCAGAAGTCAGGACAGTAAGCCACCAACACAATGGAGGAAGAAAGTTCTCGGTGGTGGCAAATTTGCCAAAGCTTTATGGTTCGGACAAATGAGGACAGGAAGAATATTCGTAGTTTTGCTATATGGGAGATACCTGAGATCTCATAAGCAATGATCATATGTATTCCAGTTCCAGAAGACTTCCTATCTAACATCTACCAACACACATTGGATAGAACGTTGTTTTCAAATTCGTATAATCACTCTTTTAAAAGTTTTTGCCGCAAGTTTTGTCACAAAAATCGATAATGTCTATCACTATTTATTCGAGTAAAAGCTTTCTAAAGCTTGGTGGTACGGAAAATCGAAACTGTATTCAAGCAGATGCTGGGTACATGTATTTTTGTATCTTTATTGTCATTTGTATCCAAGTGCCGTTCTTATGGCTTGTGCATCTAGGAACACTGTCAGTTTCCTCTGTGATGGAAGCACTATGATAGAAGCGCCAACTTGTTAGGTTCTTTGTGCCGATTGCATTCATACACAACGATAAAGAACAAGAAATCGTGGATTTTTTGTGCGAAAAAATTAAAAGGTCATTAAATGCACTTGATAGGCCTTGTTATGCCTGAGTAAATGGTGCATTCCCAATGCGTTGCTTTGTCCAACAATCGGCACTTTAGTCACTACTTTATAGTCTTTTCGATCAATAATTGCTGAATGCCCCGTGTCGAGAAAACAATTACAAGACTGTTTATTCCAGTATATATAATAGGTGAGTTGTTCTTTTACAAGAATACGGACCGTTGTGACGGGTAGCGGTCATCTATACATCGACATTCAACTCTCAAGCCCCTTCAGATTCTGTCCGTTTGACCGAACGTCGGCGTGGTGAGCTGCGCCTGCTTCTTTCTTTTCGTCCTACATCTATATAAGACTTCATGTAACCAGGAAAGTTGTCAAAAGTAAGAAAATCTACAAAATCTGGAGCGCTGTCAGCTTTCGCGTCCTCTCTTGTCAATGGAGTCACATACAAAATAGATATTCGGTCTCGAAAAGATATGCCATGAGAGTCTGTCACCTCAAAGTTCACTATCTTCTCCCTGGCATCATACACAGGCGAGACTTCAAAAACCTCAGCAAAGAACGAATTTAGTAACGAGGCAAGTTGAGCAGTTCCACCAGTTTTCTCCAACAACCGTTCCAACTGTGATGAGCCTATGTTATGAGCTGGAAAAGATGAAACAGAAACTTGAATGAGGTACAACATCCAATTACCGTCGTCAGTCATATCTACGTAGGCGTAATCTAATCGAGGATAATTTGTTTCGAATTTTATCCAACAGCTAAATTCGATTTTGGGACGTGGCGGCATAAACTCCTTCCCGTCAAATCTTAGCCATCGGTTGGACTTTAGATGGATCGTTCGATAATCCGCTCGTGAATAAATCTCGATATCTGGACGAAACTGTTGACATAAATGCAAAAACAGTTCTTCGAAATATTCTCCGCTACTAAAACCCTCCCGTCGGGCCTCTTTAAACTTGTTGGATACCTCGACTAGATGCTCTTTCGTAAAATAATAGTTTGAAAAAGATTCAAAAAGAACGTCACGGGCTATGCTGTTGTAAAAGCATACGGATCCATTCTTCATTTCTAGCAACAGACCTCGATCTCGATAGGCACTATCAAACAATGTAATTGCTGGAGTTTCCCTGCCAAGAAATAGCTCGTAGAGCATGTTATAAAACGCTTTCTTCTGTTTTTCCGTCAATGAGTCGAGATATGCTTCGTGTCTCTTCTTCATATCTCCAAAAGCGTTTTTAGTAAACCATGCGACCAATTCTTCAAAGCTGAAGTTACGAAAACTGCGACTCAGTTCGATCAGTTCGGCTATCGTTCTTGGAACACGACCCGTAAGGTCCACAACGGTGCTTTCATTATCTCTAAATGTTTCAGGATAATCGTCCAGTGCTTGCCATATTTTAAATTCTTCTTTACTCAACGGTTCAATATACCTCGTAGAGTTTCTATACCCGCTAGGCAGCTTGCTTTCAAACTCGTGATGTTGCGAACCTGCGATAACAAACTTACACTCCCACTATCCCCAGTTAATGATCAGAAGGAAGGAAGAGCATGTACTTACGGTAGCATGTGCTACTGGTTCTGCATAAAACTCAAAGAAAGGCAACCACGTTTTAGTATCACTGCCAAATTTCCGCCAAAAAGCATTGTGTTCATCTATGATCAGTAAGTTTCTTGGTTCCATTAACATGAAATTTCGTCGAAGTTCACCACAAAGCAACAAATCGCCTCTTCGGTGAGCATAAAAAATAACATGTTTCATAGGGAGGCCTCGGAGATGTTCATAACGAGGGTCGCTAGGGTAAAAAGGACCAAGTTTATCTAGAATCTTTAAATTCATGAACAACAGCATTGCTGCAAAGGTGCTGGCAATAGACCTTTCCTTAGGTTCGAACAGATCTCTCGTGTTTCCAATATACTGCACTGGGATTCCAAAGTGTCGGGCAAAGACAGCGATCAGATAAAGATATATACTCTTGCCCAACCCACTAGCAGCAGATAATATATTTAACCTGCGCATGTTTCTCTCATCCACTAGACCATTCCAAAGGTCTATCAAATCCGGTCTCAAAAACACCCTAGAAATTTTACTGTCAGAACTCTCCAAAGGAAAGTCTTCACCGAATTTCTTGGGTAACAAAAGTGGAGAGGCGACATTCAGTGATGCGCCCCTCGTAGACAATTTTTCGTTCCCGACCTTAATTGTTTTTCCAAGTAACGCAGAAATTTCAGTTTTCGAACAATCTGCCCTTAGGTCGGGCAAATCGTTCAGAAACACATTTCTGAACTTCTCATCGATTTTCTTACTGTCGGGAACAAAAATCTCTGCCCAGTGAAAACTAACCGAACCCTCATCTTTTGGACTCTTGTCGTTTTGTACTGAAACAACAGGCTCACAACATCGAATATGCTTGCGCGGGTAAAGGGCGCTCCTTCGGAAGAAAAGAGGGCGAACACGCAGAACCCTTCCACCCCTGAAAGAACTTCTTGGTTGGCAACTGAACTTTGCTTCAAACTTCCAACCAACGGTGCTCTGAAAAGCATATGTTACGTGAAAAGACAAACCCAAGCAACTGCACACCATCACAGCCACCAACTCCGCAACAACCAACAATGAATTCCATTCCAGATTGGATTGTCCGCCGCCTTTCAAGGAAAAAAAATATGAAATGGCGGACAACAAGAAGAAGAGACGTGGCAATCGATGGGCCCACGTTGCCAACCAACCAAATTGCAAAAAGTATAAATCGGAAAGATGACTACAACGCTTGTTTTGATGGACTAAGACTAGTTGGATAAGGAGGTCAATAGAGTAGTCAAATTTACAAAGTATTCTTACACCTATGAATATTGTGTAAAGTTGTTTTTACTGAAAGGCTCACACCTCAAACTTGACACGCTACCTAATGTAGAAAGTTCCAAGAGTATACTAGTTGGAGATAGTTTTTGCAGCAATAAAGTGTCTTGTAACTACTCTTTTTACAGGTAAATGGAAATGAAACCAACTGCAATGGATAAAACCAGATGTTCCATAAACTTGAGAGAGAATGAAGAAAGGCAAAGGGACACCAGCATGTAGCTGTGTCCAGGTTCAATCTACCTATTTGGCGAGAAGAGTGCAGCGTAACTTTTGGACAATTTGTTGTGACTGGGACAGCCTATGGCTCAACTTGTTCATAAGTAGCCTTTTAGAGAAAATGGTTTTTTTCGACTTTCAGCAAATATTGATAGTATCACCTGTTTCAACGTAAGCGATCCATATCTGGTGTGTTCTTCTTTTGTTTTGTTATTAGAGTATTTTGCGTTTTCAGTGTCTATATTGTCCTTTCCTTGTACCAGTCAAAACTCGGCCATAGTTGATCTTCCAAAGGAAAGCCAAGGAGGTGATCTCTGAACTATAGTGTCCATCTTTTCTTCACGCCAACTTGACCAAAAGTCACGAAAAGACATTTTGAAGCAAATGGTCGAATTTTTCCAAGAACACCAGTCTTTATAAGACAACTATATCATCCTGTGTGGCACCATTGCTATCGACGGTGAGTTGCTTTGACTTGGAACGTTGTTTCTCCTCAAAACTCGAGTGGGAGCAGACTATGGGTCTCTAGCAAGACACGATGGTAATTCCGAAGGAAAGATGCTTCAAAACATTCTGAGAAGATGGCGAATCATCCAGATTGTTTGATGAGGTCGAATGGGAACTAGTGCTGTGTATCAGTGCCGCTACATGTTGGTCAAACCAAAGCAAACAGTAGACAGAGAACAAGAACTTTCGCCGCTTCAGCAACAAACATAGAACTTGGGCGACTGGTTGGTAAAAGTAAGCATTGGAGCTTGAAAAGTGAACCTTTTGTTCTTTTGATTGTAATCACAGTCTTGCTCTTCGAAGCTCGGTCCGAAGCCGGTTTCTCTTGTAGCCCAAAAATAAGACATTCTCAATTGCGTTAGTTTCTGTGCTCACGATGAATACGTGATTATAACGTGGAGCTTTTTCGTGTCACAAGAACGACAAACTCGTAGTCTGTTGCTTGTTGAATGACTGCACACTGTACAGTCCAAAATTTCTGTAGACGGCCAGAGTTGTTTGTTCACAAGCCTCTGCTGAACAGTGGCAGCTTTCACTGAGTCCCGTTTAGGACTCTCCAGAAAAAATCCAAAGATCTTTGCTTCTCTTTTCAAGGTATACAATTTCCTTGGTTGTCATAGTTTGCGTACATAAACTTGAAGACAGAACAAAGAAACAATATGTTATGCGCGTTTGAAAGGGTTTCTTCAACAGAGTATCTCCACTGGCCAGTCTTCCAACGGGCTTTTCGAATTTCTATTCCAATTGCGAGGATCGAATGTAGACGTAGTAATTTTCAAGTTTGTCTCAATAATAAAAAGTGAAGTTGTTGGATATATTTCACACCGTTTCTTAGTTGAGATACGTGGTGTGACATTCCATACGAGGATTGTTCCGGTTATCATCACTAGCAATCTGAACAAGTAGTTGATAGTTTCCAGCTAGACTAGGAAAGCATTTGACTTTCTGATAGGACAGTTAGATGACTGTCGTCAAGCTACTCAACGTTGCTACGAATACCTTTGCTTCTTCGCATTGACGGCAGAGTCAAAACCTTTTCCGACTTTCGGCTGGAAGTCAGGAGGAGTTTCTTCGACCAGATTATATCAGTTTCAAAGTTTGTCTGCTGTGCATCCTCAGCAGACAACTATGTGGAAACTGTAGGGCACCGTACTTTGTTGCCACCCTCTGCCACCAAGGCTTGTTTGCAATAGAATCTTTGAGGTGTGAGAACGAAACTGGGTACGGAATTGTTGTCTTGTACTAGTTTATCCATAGAATTGTGCTTTTAGACCGCACTGCACCGATGCACGTTGTACTCAGTGACAGGATGTTTTTCCTGTACCGATCTTTTGTACTTGTTGCACTGAAAAAGAACAAAAGACGTCTGTACACGTCAACGTTCTTATCACTCTATCATAGCAAAACCTCGCTCGTTTGGTTAGGATTCATTCTAGTTCCCTGAGCACCGCGCTACAGTAGTGGCAACCCAAGAAGAAAAAACGACAAGGTGAAAGCCAAACCATCCTAGCGCTACTTTTTTTTTTAAAATAAATTTGAACTACCAATCGATTTAAAGTCTGGACGATTCCAAGATGGCTTTAACCTTGCTATACCGGAGCTAACCTCACAAGAGACAATCACACGACCAGCTGGCGATGTAATAGACGAACCAGCGGTTGCTACATGACCAGTGCCATGCACGCTTCATCTCTATCGAATCACATTCGGTCCTTTGCCCTCGTCTTTCTCTTTTTGTGTCGACGAGTGCGTAGACATGCCGTGTTGGTAACGCAATTCCCTTGTCACTTACTACCGATAAAAACAGGGTAACTCGACAATCTCGGTCTCCTTTCCAATTCCAGTGTAGAAAGAAAGCAAAGCAGAGTCCAAAGAGTTTGGACTCCTTTTGTTTCCTCTACTGGCACTGGCAATACTGCAGCAAAGTATTTTACACCAAAATGGTTCCAACCGATTGAGTGTGGAGAGAAGTTGACCTCTGCTTTGCCACCTTTTTTTTGGGTGTCTCCCTGTGTTTTGCCTTTTCGAAGCTCGAAGACTATTTTTTGTCATGTTATGTTTTAGAGGTTTCTTCGAAGGTTTTTTGTACAAGTCTTATCCTGTGTTTCGTAATGTTTGAATGGCTCCTTTGACAACAAGCTCGTCATTTTCCCGCCAGTCTCCACAGTTTCAACCTCCAACTTGTGCGCGTATATATACATATATTTGTACAGATTCGTGGTGTAGAAATAAGAGTACAATGGTTGAAAGTAGGAGCAGAATACTAATGTAGCTGTAGAGAGGAAGCACTTGGAAAGGGGTCACGTCCTTTTACACGTTTACCTGTAACAACTGTTTGTGCTTGTAGAGATTGCCAGCTTAGTTTACCCGACAAAATTTCCAAATATCATTCAGTGCCCTTAAGCACGTGTGGGTGTACCTGGAACTTTTTCAAGTTGAATCGGTAGACGTTGTTAACGAAAGTATATGGAAAAATTGAAGCATTATTAGGTTAAGCTAGAAAAATTTACAATACTAGAAGAGTAAACTTGAAATTCTTCTGAAACGCAACACACGCATCGTCCTGTCGTGTTACAAACTGTACTATCGATGACGACTAACCTTTTTTGCGAGTTGTGCTCCTTTTGGTTCACTGCCCATGGTGAAGCTGCTTGTAAGGATCAAATTGGTATGGGGTTTCGGAAGCTGATTATTCTTACCGCTTCTACTTCGTCAATATTATCATCTCCACGGCTTGTTGAGTTGTATCTTCTCAAGCGGAAAGATTCCAAGTTTATGGAACTCTTTTGTCCTCATTTCCATTAACGAAAAAGGGTGATTTGAGTGATATGAATAATTACAGAGGTATTAGCCTCATTAATGCCATTGTGAAACTGCTGAGTGCGATTGATACTAGTTGTATTCGTAACGCAGTAGAAAATCACAATATTTTGGCACAAGAGCAAGCCGGATTTTGTACTCGTGAGGAATGTGCAGCTCAAGTCATAGCTTTGGTAGTGTGTGTGTGTGTGACGACGACGGATCAATGAAATGCACCCTACTTATGAATGTTTCATTGATATACGAAAAGATCTAGAGTTGTTTCGTAAACTGTAAAGTTTAGGTATCCGAGGCGGATGCTCGGGATTTTATCATGGGTTTATCGTTGCTCTTGGACACAGGTATCCCTATTTTCACGTTTATCTGAAACACTTTCGCCTGACTTTCCGTTCTGTAGAGGAGTACGTCAAAGTGATCCTTCGTCGCCACTGTTGTTCGATCCATTCATCAATCATCAAGCGCACCAGTACAGGGAATCGATCACCTGGACTGATGTTTGTCAATAATGTGGTGTTGTTGGACCCTAGTCGCGTCTTGTGGAAGCCTCTGTGCATAAGTTAAGTGAGTATTTGGCTCAATTTGAAATGGAAATCGGTAAGGCAAATGCGGTTTTGCCGTTATCCACGGATGTATAGCTAAGCTACGTAGTAGGCTATGGCAGTTGCAAGGCAAAGACATATTTGTGGTCGAAGAATATCGTTATTTGGGTATTGATTTGAATAGAATCTTAACAGCGGAAGGATTTACTTTGCAACTTCAAATCCAGCGTTATCGGCAATGATTATAGATGGCAACTTCATTTTTACGCAATGGTGGAACTCCGTTGGATCTCCGCCTACGTGTTGTCAAGAGTTGTCTGCTACCCAGTTTAGTTTGGGCTTTGAGTAGCGGGATATGCATCAATTACATGCCATACGTTTGAGTTTGGTGTTGAATCAAATTTTGCGACTGGTTGTAGGAGTCATACGAAACACACTGGAGTTCGTATTCATGCTTTGTATACTGAATTGGGTATACCAAGTGTGGAATCCCTTATAGCAGGACGCCGGGTACGTTTATGGGCCAAAGGTTCTAGTATGCGTACGTGGATCAGTTTCTTATGTCGTTGGATACCTGCACTTCGGAAAGGCACCTGAGTGAAAAGTATCGAACCATGGTTGATGAGCAGATTGGTAAGTTCAGCAGTAAATTCGATACAACTTTCGAATCGTGGTTCCAAGACGGTGCGAGAAGTTTTCCGCAAATGGTTGACTAGTGGCAAGATGACTCAGCCACATACTTGACGTGAGTATCGTCAGTACGCATTGCAAAGCGGTAGTTCATTGTTGCGAGACAGCTCGCTCGACTATCCGGAATATAGCAAAGGTCTTCAATGGCTGATGCTTCTTCGGGTTGGTGGTTGAACTTCCTGTTCAAGGCTCGCCAGACTGGGTAGATTGGATGTACATTGGAGGACTTGCGCCTGTTGTTTGGCCAATGTACCTGGAACCTTGAGTCATTTGCTTTGTGAATGCACTCGATGGGCCTCGAAGAGGCTGGTTATCTTCGGGTCCATGGCGAAACTGTTTGCTAAATTGCCTGCTATTCTCGGTTTTATCCATATAGCCTTCTCGGTGTAAGGCTTGTGGTGACGAATTTGTTGGAGGAAAACTCGAGTATAACAGGAGAAATGCAGGAAAAGAAAGCCTTGGCTGAAGCTATTCATTTATGTTGGACGAATAGTGAGTTTTCTTATTAGGCTTGTAGTCATTTTACCTTTGGTCGCACAAGGGTTCGACAGTGGATCTTCGCAGTGCTGGTACTGGACTGGGTTATAAGGATTTATTCTGGCAGGTCGGTTTTCAGAGGGTCTGATGGGCGTTCGTATGTCCATCACCGAAAACCTACGTCGCCTTAGCTCCTACTTTAGTGACGCTACCACCACGAGACGACGCCCTAAAGGGTATGGCAAAGCCACTTGAATAGCGAAAAAAGGAACTGATAGTAGCGGTTCTACCATTTTCACTATTCTGGCGCCGGCTGAAGATACAACTTGGATTTTCCTATATCCAAGAGTAAAACAAGGCAAATAAATGCAACTATCACTTGGAAAATGGCAAACGACAGCATCTTGCTCTGAATCAGTAGCTCATTTTACAGTAAAAAGGTCCGTTATCAAGCTCAGCCGAATCGCAGCAGCACCCAAGAAACCAATCAATTGCCAACAAGAACAGTTGATTGCAATCTCAATGGGACTAAGGGCACTATGGCTTGTTAAAAAAAATTAACCGTAAACTACACAAACACAAGTATGTAAAAAAACATTCCTTGGCAAGTTTTAGATTGGAAATTAAAAAATCATACAACAATTCTACACTAGTATCACGCTTAGGTGACTGCATGCAAGCCGCACAGTAGATATATCAGCATTGTAGGAGGACATATATTCACACCAGAATATAACTAGAAATGTCACGAATTGAATTAAAGCATTTAAACTAGTTCACAGAATGGTAAAACGCACACTAAGAAATTTAAGGAGAAGCAAAAAGAGGTGGATAAGATGAAGCTCCATCATTTAGACTTTAACCGATGACAGAGTCACCATTTTCGGGGTCGATATCCAGAGGTATTATTTTACTGCGTCTCCACGTAAGAAAATAGCAAACTAGGAATAAAATATGGATTTGTTTTTCATGTCAGAACCCGCCACATCCAACCATACTAAAACATATAAATGTTTGGCTAAGTTCTAAATTAAAGGCCTTACTAATGAGAAGAGGAATCAACAAAACTCGATAGTAGGTATTTCACAATAGCGCTCTTTACTGTGTACCCTTGGCCAAGCTATAAAGGCTCATCTTTGCAAATAGATGACTATAGTAAAAGGCGAAAATGTCGTTCTGAAGACTTGCTCCTCCACCATAAAAAGAGAGCGTACCAGCAAAAAGAGTTGCCACGTACTATATTTACTATAAGACAAGCAGTGTCTTTGTGACATTGACATCCTGCATCCCTTTGTATTTGGGAACGATTTCGGCATTTGCAACGATAGGTCCAAATGGAAGACTCTCTATTTTCGTTCTCAATTTTTATCAACGTATTGTCACAAGTCGAAAGCATCCTAGTTGAAATAAAGGTCAGGTAGGTTAGGAAAGTTGAAACTTGCGGATTCGTAAAAGATAACAATTACAGATAACTCAACACAAAAAGGATTGTAAAGCATTGAAATGACGAATGAAATCTGAATAATAGGAATCCTTTCAGCAATTTCCAAGAAGAACGTAAAATTTCCTTTTGCTAGTCCCGACTCAATTGATGGCTTGTCCACTAATTCGACTGTCGCACATTAAGAATTAGGCAAAAGCCAAAAACAAAAAGGAACCTTTCCCAACGCATAGAAGCCATAAAACGGCGATGGCGTAAATGCAAGTTGGTAAAAAACTCTAAGATAGAAACTCAGCGCACTTTGTCAAGTCAATCCTGCATAGACAAAGAATTGTACAATCGAACTTGGCATCATTGGGCAAACAAACGTGCTGAAACTGCAACCACTTATATCGATCTACAACTGTACTGGGCTCAGAATACTTACTGTTGTCAGAGCAATTTTACGTTATATCAAGGCTGCTTCACTCCATTTCGAAGTAGTCGATGCGCAATAGAGAGCTGTTGTCAATGACAATAGAGGAATCGTAATGCATGAAAATGACAAAACCCCTGATAATGGAAATTTACCGAGCTATTTATTACAATGGATTACAAACGACAAGAAAGAACTGCTTCCGCGTGCAGTTCATCACTCCTCTAATGTTTTTTCTTGTCTAATGCTCCACTCGTCAAACATTTAAAGTTAACACAGGAAAATGGTAAAAACAAAATCCTATCCGTTGCATGAACCACAGAAAAAGGAACAAAATTGCACTGCAATTCGCAATAAAGAGGCCTAACGATTTTGTGGCTTTAGAGAAATCGTAATGAGTTGAATTGACAAAAATCATTCGCAATTGCATTCCATTCAGCGATTTACAACATTAGATTGAAACTGTTTAGAAATAACTGCTTCTTCGTGCAAGTCACGATTCAAGCATTGCTTTTTTTTCCAATGACCAAGTTATCCCGCAAATAGAAACAAGGTAAGACGAAAAATATGAAAAAGGGACACCATCCAACCTATAAATACAGATAAAGGAATATAATGTCGCTGAAAATAGTTAAAAACGTCACCAAACAGATACTATGCAATGCATCAATTGAATTATACGTCAACCAACAGTGATGTCGTCAAATTTATCAATGCTGGGCGACGCAACTGACTCATCCTGCAATAAATTAAATCTGCCCATAATGGTGTTGGGCACAGAAGATTTACTACTACCAGAGCTTTTTTAACGTTATACCAAAACTGCTTCACTGTTTCGGACTATTGTAGTTGTAATAAATACGCTCAATGATTGCATGCCATTACAGAAATTATACTGCAATGAAATCAAAAAAAGTTCTCCCAAAATGCAATTTTTTCGGCAAAGAGAATTACGAAGATGGTACAAGGCACTAAACTAGTTCAATCATCTATAGAATAACAGTGGTACAATTCAAATTGAGAACCGTTAGAAAACGAACTAGCTTGCGCTGCCATAAGTTGCACTTATCCACGAACTTGTTGGGAAAAGAATGTTTACGGTTGTCAAATCGCGGTTACTTCATTGTTTTTCAGAACTGTGTACATGTAATAAGGAACCTTAAGATTTCTGAGACATTGGAGGCATTGTAATGCATCGAAACGACCAAAAAAATCCTCCACACTAGAAATCCTCCTATCCAATTCAGACAGTTGATAAGTACTGTCTAGATAGAGACCACTGCTTCCTTGTGCAAGCAGCGTTTCTACTATAATTTTTTGTTCTTTGTAATATGATAAACATAAAAATTATCGAAACGAAACCCTGCCTAAAGCACGAAACATAAAGAAGGATGTAACTTTAACATAAAATGTTAAAAAGCAATAGGAGAGCGACACACTGAACTGTACTAGTTCAATTATGCATACGTTAACAGCAGTATCTTCTGATTGGACATAGTTGGCAACAAACTCACGTATACTGCAGTAACCAGTATAGAGATACGACGAGGTTGGTCATGGAATACAAAGCATTGTCAAGGTACTTTGTTCTCTATATCACTGTTATTGCATGGCATTTAAGAGTTGTCGGTTCGTAATTAAGTGTCCGAATAGTTACATGACACTAAATGTTTTGTAACACATTCATAAGACCAAAAACAATAAGAATGGCAATCATCTCAGTGATCTGAAACAATGGATTTGAACTGCTTAGAAACAACTGATTCCGGGTGCAAGTCACGAAACAACCATTGCTTCTTTGACAACTGATCCTCTAGTCACACATGTATAATTAAGTTAATTAAAAAGGCTTACCATTATGGTTTATAAAACGCAACAAAAGGAAAATACTGTAGCCACAAATTGTATACGGAGACATTAAGAGAGAGTCACCAAGCACTGAGTCAATCCAGTAAAGCATAGTAGGCTAACTGTACGATCGAATCCAGAATCAATGGGCACCAAGCGGGCTAAAATTGCAATAGGTTGTAGCGAACAACGACAATGTTGGGGGTAAAATTTTTACAATAGTCGAAACATATTTTAAGTTATATTAAGGTTCGTTCAACGTTTCAGATTCGTCGACTTGTAACAAAGAGGCTTAATAAAAACATGCCACTACATGGCTTTTACGTGCAATAAAAGTACGAAAAAGCATGATAAATGGCTATCCACCAAGCAAAAGGCATCACACGAGGAGTACAAGATGCTTCACTAATTCGATTGTGCATTAACCAACAGTGGTACCATCAAAAATTTCATAATTGCAATCCTCCGCCGTTTACAACAATGGAACAGAACTGTGTAGAAATAACTGATTCCTTTTGTGCAACAATTCAACCAATGCATTTTGGAGCAATGCTCCGCATGTCAAACATTTCGAATCAAGGTAAGTATAAAGTATAGAATTCTTACTTTCTATAATTTATAAGACACACAAAAAAGGAGATAGTGTAACCATAAATTGTTTCGAGGCAATAAGAAAAACATACAATACACTGCGTCAATCCAGTGGATAGATGAATAATTGTAGGATCAAGTCGAGCAACCAGGTTTCAAAACGAGAAAACACAGCAACAGCTCGTATCAATTTACGATAGTGCTGGGCAAAGAAGATTTACAATGGTCAAAAGTACATCTTAGTTTAGATCAAGGTCGCTTTGTTATTTCAGAGTCTTCGACTTGTAGTAAAGAGACTTATGGTTACATGACACCACATATATTGTACTACACTAAAATTACAGAGAAAACACGAGAATGGCGACCATGTCAGCAGGAAACCCTTACTCAAAAGGAATTCAAGGCACTGCACCAACCCAGTCATGAATGAACCAAGAGTGGTACCATAAAATTAAGAACCATTGGGCAACTGAACAGGCTTTGACTGCAATAAGTTGCATATATCCACGAGTATTGGGTACAGGAGATTCGCTATAGTCAATTTGAGGTTACTTCACATCTATTCAGAGTTCTGAATTTGAAATGAGGAGAATTAAGTTTTCAATGACACGAAAGGTACTGTGGTGCATCTAATTGGTTAAAAAACACTTCATAATGGAAACCTCTCTGCCAGTTCTAACACTTGATTATAACTGTTTAGAGACCCCTCTGTTTCCTCGTGCAAGACAATTTTCAACCACTGATTTTTTTGTCCTTTGCTACTCTTGTGATGCAGTTGGAATTAAAATCAAATTAAATTATGGAAACGGAGCAATGCACATAGTATAGAAACATAAAGAAGAATGCAGCTTAAACGCAAATTGTTAAATAGCATTACAAAAAAGGGGCATTGAACTATACGAGTTCACTTATGCATAAACACAGCAATATCTTCTCATTGGACAATGTTGTCAACAAACCGACCTGCATTGCAATGATCATTATAGCGCTACGCCCAAATTGAACACAGGATACTAAGTATTGTCAAGGCACTTTTTAAATTACATCACTGTCCTTGCACGGCATTCCATTGTAGTCCGTTCAAAATGAAGGGTCATGACAATTACATGACTTAATAGGTTTGATAAAGAATTAAATCACAAAAAATAGCATTGGCAATCTCAGCGCTTCGCAACAATGGATTTGAACGGTGTGGAAACAGGTAACACCTCGTGCAAGACAGAAACAACCAATGACAAATTGACAATTGCAATTCTGACCGAGTATTAAGATAAATGAAACATAGAAATCACGTACCCTGTATAGTTTATGAAGCACAAGAGAAGGTAGATGGCGTAGCCACAAATTGTTAAAACGCATTAGGGAAGAAGTATCATGCAGTGAGTCAATGAAGTAAAGTATAGACAAATAATTGTACAAGCGAGACGAGCATCTTTGGGTACCAAACGAGCTAACACAGCAACAGCTTTTATCGGTTTTTGATGGTGTTCCACACAAAAGCTTAACACTAGTCAAAGTACATTTTACAGTATGCCAAGGCTGTCTTATTGTTACATAGTCTTCAACTTGCAATTTCGAGGCCTAATGAGTACATGGCATTAGAAGTATTGTACTACAATAGAATTACAGAAACAAACGATAATTGCGATCCTTTCAGCAGAAAACCATCACTCAAAAGTTACAAGACACTCCGGCAGCTCAATCATGAATGAACCCAGAGTGGTAAAATCAAATTGAGGATTGTTGAACAACTGTTGACTCAATAAGTTACATTTATCCATCACTGTTGGGCACCCAAGATTTACTATAATCAATTCGTGGTTACTTCATTGCTTTTCAGAGTCCTGGAATTGTAATAAGGAGAATGAAGCTTTCACTGACACTAGAGGCATTATAATGCATCGTAATGACCAAAATAACCCTTCATAATGGAAACCTCTCAACCAGCTCTAACAATTGATGACAACTGTTTAGAGACCCAAATGCTTCTGCTTCTTCGTGTAAGCCATTATTCAACCAATGTCACTTTTTTCATTTGATATGCTTGTGCTCCAGTAAAAATTATATTCAAATTAAATTATAGAAATGGAACCCTGCACGTGATATAAAAACATAACAATTGGTGTAGCGTAAATGCAAATTTCTCAAAAGCACAAAAATAAAGCTACATTGAACTGTACTAGTTCAATCATGCAAAAACTATCAACAGTGCCTTCTCATTGGACGTTGTTGGCAATAAACCAAGTTACGATACATTACCCGTTATAGCATTACAACGAAGTAAAGCATAGAATAGTAACTATTGTCAAGGCACTTTTTTAGTTATAACACGGTTATTGCATGACATTTCAGAGTGGTCGACTCGAAATAAAGAGGCATAATAATTAAATGAAAATATAGGCTTTGGAACATAACCAACTGACAAAAAAGCAATAGTAATGGTAATCGTCCCAACGATTTGCAGCAATGGGTTTGAATTGTCTAAAGTCAACTAGCTCCTGGTGCTACTTACGAAACAACCAATGATACTTTGACAACTGCAACTCTAGTGGCATATTTAGAGTTAAGGTAAAAATAATACCTGTACGCTTACACTAGTTTATAAAACACAACAAAAGAAACCTGCTATCGCCGCAAATTGTTAAAAGGCGTTGACGAAGAGGTAACATTCACTGAGCGAATTTAATGAAAATTAGACTAGTAATTGAACGATTGAGGCAAGCACCAATGGGTATCTAAGCGAGTTAGCACTGCAACAGCTTTACAAACTTAGAGCCACGTTAGAAACGTAATCTTTACGATAGTCGAAATACGTGCCACGTTAATGTAACTTCATCGATCCGACGTAGTCGAGCAGTACTACAGAAGTCCAAGAAAAACATGCCACTACAGTAATTGCACTGCAACGAAAGTAGCAAAAAAAAAAAAGAGTAACAGCAATTAATTAAAGAAAAAAGCGTCACGTAAGAAAATGAGGCGTTGTGCTAGTCTATTCAAGCATAGAGCAACTCTGGTACCATCAAGCTAAGAACGGATTAAAAAATGAAGATGGCCTACAAAGCTAGAGCAGTAAGTGACTACGAAAAAATTGAAGCTCGAACGCTTAGTACAGTAATAATGATTTTTACGGCACCATCAAATTGATGTATTTGGAAGATGCGTAAGAGACTAAGAGGTTTACAAAGTTGTTAGGCTTTTTCAGGTTTTCTTAGGTATTTTTAGGTTTTCTTAGGTATTTTTAGGTTTTCTTAGGTATTTTTAGGGTTTATTCGGTATTTTTAGGGTTTATTCGGTATTTTAGGGTTTATTTAGGGTTTATTTAGGGGTTTATTTAGGGGTTTATTAGGGTTTATTAGGGTTTATTAGGGTTTATTAGGGTTTATTTAGGGTTTATTAGGGTTTATTAGGGTTTATTAGGGTTTATTAGGGTTTATTTAGGGTTTATTAGGGTTTATTAGGGTTATTTAGGGTTTATTTAGGGTTTATTTAGGGTTTATTTAGGGTTTATTAGGGTTTATTTAGGGTTTATTTAGGGTTTATTAGGGTTTATTTAGGGTTTATTTAGGGTTTATTAGGGTTTATTAGGGTTTATTAGGGTTTATTAGGGTTTATTTAGGGTTTATTAGGGTTTATTTAGGGTTTATTAAGGGTTTATTAGGGTTTATTTAGGGTTTATTAGGGTTTATTAGGGTTTATTAGGGTTTATTA